>JAFMSR010001329.1:0-29999 GCA_022818135.1 Saxidomus purpurata | reverse complement strand
TTAATGTAATGAAAAGCAACAAATTAGCTACAAAAACTGAGCAGATTTTCTCAAAAATTGGTTTTTAAGGCATTTTTGTAATTAAAGGGAGGTAATTCAAAATCTATATTGCCCTTCCCTATGCGTTCCGGGACTATGTTGTCGCATTTTGTGATAAGAATTACGTCGATTTTTGTGAAATTACAATGCTAGCACTGTTTTCCACGCAATTTCATGGCGACTAGATCTATATAACACATTTTAATTACAACAGTATACTTGTTTGATATGTTTTCAGCTCTAGAATCATAAGGTGACGAAAATCATTTACTAGAACAGTAGCCATTTAGGTGATATTTACCCGTCTAGTGATTTTGAGATTCAGTTACAGGTCTAAAAAACACAATTTCATCAATAAAATCACAGTACGTACTAAAATCCGAGCATAAACAGCTCGGGAATATACTTTGTAAATTATCATTTGTGAATTATATACCACATTTCACACTTCTATTGACAACATGTTATCTGCCCTTGCACATTTCTTTTCAGCATTTTCTCCACTGCTGGTCCCGTATATTGAAACTTTGTAACCATACCTGCATTCAAGACTAAAAAATCTTCTAGTAATAAATTCAGATTTGCGCTGACATCTCTACACTCCGTATTTATGTGTGCACAACAAAATCATACAGTTATAATCCCCTAAATCTGACTGAGGGGTACACTTTGAACCTTTATTTCATACAAAAATATCAGAAAAGCTGATTTGTTTCCTTCCCGATCTCCATTCAATGTATCTGTTACCAAATTAGCTATTTTGAATACAAAACAATGTCTAAAATGAACTCGGGGACACACAGAAACATCATTCTCTGTGCTATATTTAAAGACTGAAACGATTGCTTTTGTACGCACTTAGAACTCTTTCAAATAATAAAATAATAATTGCTGAACCAAAGTATAGCTTTGATTTAATCTACATAGCATCACGATGCAGAATATACCTCCATATTGATGACCAGGTCGAGACGATTTCGTGTACTGTTGCTGAGCTTTAAAATAATTTGTCAAATTGCTTCAATATCAGTTGTCATATCTGTAGTCTTTTCTTTTCAGAGTCGAAAATGTGAGTGGACAGGGAGCAGAGTGTCTATTAAAAATATATGTGTTTATTTGGTTGATACATCATATACTCTTCTTGCAATGGCATGTTATGTTACCCCACCCCTTCCAAAAAAATGAAATTTTGAAGAAATTTTGCCTTATTTATCACAAAATAGTGTTCTAAAAAGCAGGATGGTATCAAAATTTACATCAAAACGTACAATAAGAGTTAAGGCTGTACATACGCACACCGTACAAACACGCTTGTTCAGTAAAAAACCCAAATTAAACATCTAGATGGACGTTCAGGGTGCCCAAAATTAAGAGTAATCTGCGTAGTATTTGAATTTCTAACACATGTACCATGAATTGTAAAGAACCGAATGCTTCTTAAGTGCCACTTTTTCATTAAAATATGAATTGTCACGGCTATGCATGAAATTTCAATTGAAATAGACGATAACTGACGCGATGCATCCCTCTGAGGCCAAAAAAGCGTATTTTTGTACACCATTTTAGAGTAATATTTGTATTTCTGAGACCGAAATTGCAAATGCGACAAGAAATGATGCATATTTAACAAAATTCGTATTTAATGTAATGAAAAGCAACAAATTAGCTACAAAAACTGAGCAGATTTTCTCAAAAATTGGTTTTTAAGGCATTTTTGTAATTAAAGGGAGGTAATTCAAAATCTATATTGCCCTTCCCTATGCGTTCCGGGACTATGTTGTCGCATTTTGTGATAAGAATTACGTCGATTTTTGTGAAATTACAATGCTAGCACTGTTTTCACGCAATTTCATGGCGACTAGATCTATATAACACATTTTAATTACAACAGTATACTTGTTTGATATGTTTTCAGCTCTAGAATCATAAGGTGACGAAAATCATTTACTAGAACAGTAGCCATTTAGGTGATATTTACCCGTCTAGTGATTTTGAGATTCAGTTACAGGTCTAAAAAACACAATTTCATCAATAAAATCACAGTACGTACTAAAATCCGAGCATAAACAGCTCGGGAATATACTTTGTAAATTATCATTTGTGAATTATATACCACATTTCACACTTCTATTGACAACATGTTATCTGCCCTTGCACATTTCTTTTCAGCATTTTCTCCACTGCTGGTCCCGTATATTGAAACTTTGTAACCATACCTGCATTCAAGACTAAAAAATCTTCTAGTAATAAATTCAGATTTGCGCTGACATCTCTACACTCCGTATTTATGTGTGCACAACAAAATCATACAGTTATAATCCCCTAAATCTGACTGAGGGGTACACTTTTGAACCTTTATTTCATACAAAAAATCAGAAAAGCGTTGTTCCAAAAACTTTGTTTCCTTCCCGACCTCCATTCAATGTATCTGTTACCAAATTAGCTATTTTGAATACAAAACAATGTCTAAAATGAACTCGGGGACACACAGAAACATCATTCTCTGTGCTATATTTAAAGACTGAAACGATTGCTTTTGTACGCACTTAGAACTCTTTCAAATAATAAAATAATAATTGCTGAACCAAAGTATAGCTTTGATTTAATCTGCATAGCATCACGATGCAGAATATACCTCCATATTGATGACCAGGTCGAGACGATTTCGTGTACTGTTGCTGAGCTTTAAAATAATTTGTCAAATTGCTTCAATATCAGTTGTCATATCTGTAGTCTTTTCTTTTCAGAGTCGAAAATGTGAGTGGACAGGGAGCAGAGTGTCTATTAAAAATATATGTGTTTATTTGGTTGATACATCATATACTCTTCTTGCAATGGCATGTTATGTTACCCCACCCCTTCCAAAAAATGAAATTTTGAAGAAATTTTGCCTTATTTATCACAAAATAGTGTTCTAAAAAGCAGGATGGTATCAAAATTTACATCAAAACGTACAAAAGAATTAAGGCTGTACATACGCACACCGTACAAACACGCTTGTTCAGTAAAAAACCCAAATTAAACATCTAGATGGACGTTCAGGGTGCCCAAAATTAAGAGTAATCTGCGTAGTATTTGAATTTCTAACACATGTACCATGAATTGTAAAGAACCGAATGCTTCTTAAGTGCCACTTTTTCATTAAAATATGAATTGTCACGGCTATGCATGAAATTTCAATTGAAATAGACGATAACTGACGCGATGCATCCCTCTGAGGCCAAAAAAGCGTATTTTTGTACACCATTTTAGAGTAATATTTGTATTTCTGAGACCGAAATTGCAAATGCGACAAGAAATGATGCATATTTAACAAAATTCGTATTTAATGTAATGAAAAGCAACAAATTAGCTACAAAAACTGAGCAGATTTTCTCAAAAATTGGTTTTTAAGGCATTTTTGTAATTAAAGGGAGGTAATTCAAAATCTATATTGCCCTTCCCTATGCGTTCCGGGACTATGTTGTCGCATTTTGTGATAAGAATTACGTCGATTTTTGTGAAATGACAATGCTAGCACTGTTTTCACGCAATTTCATGGCGACTAGATCTATATAACACATTTTAATTACAACAGTATACTTGTTTGATATGTTTTCAGCTCTAGAATCATAAGGTGACGAAAATCATTTACTAGAACAGTAGCCATTTAGGTGATATTTACCCGTCTAGTGATTTTGAGATTCAGTTACAGGTCTAAAAAACACAATTTCATCAATAAAATCACAGTACGTACTAAAATCCGAGCATAAACAGCTCGGGAATATACTTTGTAAATTATCATTTGTGAATTATATACCACATTTCACACTTCTATTGACAACATGTTATCTGCCCTTGCACATTTCTTTTCAGCATTTTCTCCACTGCTGGTCCCGTATATTGAAACTTTGTAACCATACCTGCATTCAAGACTAAAAAATCTTCTAGTAATAAATTCAGATTTGCGCTGACATCTCTACACTCCGTATTTATGTGTGCACAACAAAATCATACAGTTATAATCCCCTAAATCTGACTGAGGGGTACACTTTGAACCTTTATTTCATACAAAAATATCAGAAAAGCTGATTTGTTTCCTTCCCGACCTCCATTCAATGTATCTGTTACCAAATTAGCTATTTTGAATACAAAACAATGTCTAAAATGAACTCGGGGACACACAGAAACATCATTCTCTGTGCTATATTTAGGTAGGCGCCTTTAGACTTACATTAGGGTTTCTTCCTGCACTCCCATCTCCCCTGAAAACTTTTTTTGTAAATCCTGTCCTATAACAAAATTTTAATGTGATCCTTTATGCTTGGGCTCATACACCACCCCAATTTGTGGTGTATTTTTTATCAAAATTTAAATAACCTTTTCTCTTTGTGATATGCAGGTTTTAACTATTTTTTACATCCTTTTTCAGCCAATCAGCAACAACACATATTAGGTCGCTTTTTCCTAGACAATAACCTGCTCCGTTCAGTTGGGGTCCATACCTAAAGACTGAAACGATTGCTTTTGTACGCACTTAGAACTCTTTCAAATAATAAAATAATAATTGCTGAACCAAAGTATAGCTTTGATTTAATCTACATAGCATCACGATGCAGAATATACCTCCATATTGATGACCAGGTCGAGACGATTTCGTGTACTGTTGCTGAGCTTTAAAATAATTTGTCAAATTGCTTCAATATCAGTTGTCATATCTGTAGTCTTTTCTTTTCAGAGTCGAAAATGTGAGTGGACAGGGAGCAGAGTGTCTATTAAAAATATATGTGTTTATTTGGTTGATACATCATATACTCTTCTTGCAATGGCATGTTATGTTACCCCACCCCTTCCAAAAAAATGAAATTTTGAAGAAATTTTGCCTTATTTATCACAAAATAGTGTTCTAAAAAGCAGGATGGTATCAAAATTTACATCAAAACGTACAAAAGAGTTAAGGCTGTACATACGCACACCGTACAAACACGCTTGTTCAGTAAAAAAACCAAATTAAACATCTAGATGGACGTTCAGGGTGCCCAAAATTAAGAGTAATCTGCGTAGTATTTGAATTTCTAACACATGTACCATGAATTGTAAAGAACCGAATGCTTCTTAAGTGCCACTTTTTCATTAAAATATGAATTGTCACGGCTATGCATGAAATTTCAATTGAAATAGACGATAACTGACGCGATGCATCCCTCTGAGGCCAAAAAAGCGTATTTTTGTACACCATTTTAGAGTAATATTTGTATTTCTGAGACCGAAATTGCAAATGCGACAAGAAATGATGCATATTTAACAAAATTCGTATTTAATGTAATGAAAAGCAACAAATTAGCTACAAAAACTGAGCAGATTTTCTCAAAAATTGGTTTTTAAGGCATTTTTGTAATTAAAGGGAGGTAATTCAAAATCTATATTGCCCTTCCCTATGCGTTCCGGGACTATGTTGTCGCATTTTGTGATAAGAATTACGTCGATTTTTGTGAAATTACAATGCTAGCACTGTTTTCACGCAATTTCATGGCGACTAGATCTATATAACACATTTTAATTACAACAGTATACTTGTTTGATATGTTTTCAGCTCTAGAATCATAAGGTGACGAAAATCATTTACTAGAACAGTAGCCATTTAGGTGATATTTACCCGTCTAGTGATTTTGAGATTCAGTTACAGGTCTAAAAAACACAATTTCATCAATAAAATCACAGTACGTACTAAAATCCGAGCATAAACAGCTCGGGAATATACTTTGTAAATTATCATTTGTGAATTATATACCACATTTCACACTTCTATTGACAACATGTTATCTGCCCTTGCACATTTCTTTTCAGCATTTTCTCCACTGCTGGTCCCGTATATTGAAACTTTGTAACCATACCTGCATTCAAGACTAAAAAATCTTCTAGTAATAAATTCAGATTTGCGCTGACATCTCTACACTCCGTATTTATGTGTGCACAACAAAATCATACAGTTATAATCCCCTAAATCTGACTGAGGGGTACACTTTGAACCTTTATTTCATACAAAAATATCAGAAAAGCTGATTTGTTTCCTTCCCGACCTCCATTCAATGTATCTGTTACCAAATTAGCTATTTTGAATACAAAACAATGTCTAAAATGAACTCGGGGACACACAGAAACATCATTCTCTGTGCTATATTTAAAGACTGAAACGATTGCTTTTGTACGCACTTAGAACTCTTTCAAATAATAAAATAATAATTGCTGAACCAAAGTATAGCTTTGATTTAATCTACATAGCATCACGATGCAGAATATACCTCCATATTGATGACCAGGTCGAGACGATTTCGTGTGCTGTTGCTGAGCTTTAAAATAATTTGTCAAATTGCTTCAATATCAGTTGTCATATCTGTAGTCTTTTCTTTTCAGAGTCGAAAATGTGAGTGGACAGGGAGCAGAGTGTCTATTAAAAATATATGTGTTTATTTGGTTGATACATCATATACTCTTCTTGCAATGGCATGTTATGTTACCCCACCCCTTCCAAAAAAATGAAATTTTGAAGAAATTTTGCCTTATTTATCACAAAATAGTGTTCTAAAAAGCAGGATGGTATCAAAATTTACATCAAAACGTACAAAAGAATTAAGGCTGTACATACGCACACCGTACAAACACGCTTGTTCAGTAAAAAACCAAATTAAACATCTAGATGGACGTTCAGGGTGCCCAAAATTAAGAGTAATCTGCGTAGTATTTGAATTTCTAACACATGTACCATGAATTGTAAAGAACCGAATGCTTCTTAAGTGCCACTTTTTCATTAAAATATGAATTGTCACGGCTATGCATGAAATTTCAATTGAAATAGACGATAACTGACGCGATGCATCCCTCTGAGGCCAAAAAAGCGTATTTTTGTACACCATTTTAGAGTAATATTTGTATTTCTGAGACCGAAATTGCAAATGCGACAAGAAATGATGCATATTTAACAAAATTCGTATTTAATGTAATGAAAAGCAACAAATTAGCTACAAAAACTGAGCAGATTTTCTCAAAAATTGGTTTTTAAGGCATTTTTGTAATTAAAGGGAGGTAATTCAAAATCTATATTGCCCTTCCCTATGCGTTCCGGGACTATGTTGTCGCATTTTGTGATAAGAATTACGTCGATTTTTGTGAAATGACAATGCTAGCACTGTTTTCACGCAATTTCATGGCGACTAGATCTATATAACACATTTTAATTACAACAGTATACTTGTTTGATATGTTTTCAGCTCTAGAATCATAAGGTGACGAAAATCATTTACTAGAACAGTAGCCATTTAGGTGATATTTACCCGTCTAGTGATTTTGAGATTCAGTTACAGGTCTAAAAAACACAATTTCATCAATAAAATCACAGTACGTACTAAAATCCGAGCATAAACAGCTCGGGAATATACTTTGTAAATTATCATTTGTGAATTATATACCACATTTCACACTTCTATTGACAACATGTTATCTGCCCTTGCACATTTCTTTTCAGCATTTTCTCCACTGCTGGTCCCGTATATTGAAACTTTGTAACCATACCTGCATTCAAGACTAAAAAATCTTCTAGTAATAAATTCAGATTTGCGCTGACATCTCTACACTCCGTATTTATGTGTGCACAACAAAATCATACAGTTATAATCCCCTAAATCTGACTGAGGGGTACACTTTGAACCTTTATTTCATAAAAAAATATCAGAAAAGCTGTTTTGTTTCCTTCCCGATCTCCATTCAATGTATCTGTTACCAAATTAGCTATTTTGAATACAAAACAATGTCTAAAATGAACTCGGGGACACACAGAAACATCATTCTCTGTGCTATATTTAGGTATGAGACGCCTAAATACATTTCCATAGACTTACATTATAAGGGTTTCTTCCGGTGCGACTACCCAAAATCTCACCGACTGCTGAAATGAACTTTATTTTGTAGAATCATCCTAGTCCCACATAAAAATAACAAAATTTATACATGTGATCCAATACTTTATGCCAGTAATTTGGAGCTCAATGACACCACCCCCAATTTTGTGGCAGTTTTAGTGGTCACCGACCAAATATGTCAGTATTTTCAAATACCAAATATTTTGATTATAATTTATATCCAGATTTTTCTCTTCATATTTCATTTGTGATCTATCATGCAGCGATTATTTCAAACTAATTTTCTTGTATGCATCCACTAGTTTCAGCCAATCACAATCAAACACATAGTTAGGTCCGCATGTTCCCTAGACAAAATAACCTGCTTCCGTTTTCACCGATTTAGGGGTCTCATACCTAAAGACTGAAACGATTGCTTTTGTACGCACTTAGAACTCTTTCAAATAATAAAATAATAATTGCTGAACCAAAGTATAGCTTTGATTTAATCTACATAGCATCACGATGCAGAATATACCTCCATATTGATGACCAGGTCGAGACGATTTCGTGTACTGTTGCTGAGCTTTAAAATAATTTGTCAAATTGCTTCAATATCAGTTGTCATATCTGTAGTCTTTTCTTTTCAGAGTCGAAAATGTGAGTGGACAGGGAGCAGAGTGTCTATTAAAAATATATGTGTTTATTTGGTTGATACATCATATACTCTTCTTGCAATGGCATGTTATGTTACCCCACCCCTTCCAAAAAAATGAAATTTTGAAGAAATTTTGCCTTATTTATCACAAAATAGTGTTCTAAAAAGCAGGATGGTATCAAAATTTACATCAAAACGTACAAAAGAGTTAAGGCTGTACATACGCACACCGTACAAACACGCTTGTTCAGTAAAAAAACCAAATTAAACATCTAGATGGACGTTCAGGGTGCCCAAAATTAAGAGTAATCTGCGTAGTATTTGAATTTCTAACACATGTACCATGAATTGTAAAGAACCGAATGCTTCTTAAGTGCCACTTTTTCATTAAAATATGAATTGTCACGGCTATGCATGAAATTTCAATTGAAATAGACGATAACTGACGCGATGCATCCCTCTGAGGCCAAAAAAGCGTATTTTTGTACACCATTTTAGAGTAATATTTGTATTTCTGAGACCGAAATTGCAAATGCGACAAGAAATGATGCATATTTAACAAAATTCGTATTTAATGTAATGAAAAGCAACAAATTAGCTACAAAAACTGAGCAGATTTTCTCAAAAATTGATTTTTAAGGCATTTTTGTAATTAAAGGGAGGTAATTCAAAATCTATATTGCCCTTCCCTATGCGTTCCGGGACTATGTTTGTCGCATTTTGTGATAAGAATTACGTCGATTTTTGTGAAATGACAATGCTAGCACTGTTTCCACGCAATTTCATGGCGACTAGATCTATATAACACATTTTAATTACAACAGTATACTTGTTTGATATGTTTTCAGCTCTAGAATCATAAGGTGACGAAAATCATTTACTAGAACAGTAGCCATTTAGGTGATATTTACCCGTCTAGTGATTTTGAGATTCAGTTACAGGTCTAAAAAACACAATTTCATCAATAAAATCACAGTACGTACTAAAATCCGAGCATAAACAGCTCGGGAATATACTTTGTAAATTATCATTTGTGAATTATATACCACATTTCACACTTCTATTGACAACATGTTATCTGCCCTTGCACATTTCTTTTCAGCATTTTCTCCACTGCTGGTCCCGTATATTGAAACTTTGTAACCATACCTGCATTCAAGACTAAAAAATCTTCTAGTAATAAATTCAGATTTGCGCTGACATCTCTACACTCCGTATTTATGTGTGCACAACAAAATCATACAGTTATAATCCCCTAAATCTGACTGAGGGGTACACTTTGAACCTTTATTTCATACAAAAATATCAGAAAAGCTGATTTGTTTCCTTCCCGACCTCCATTCAATGTATCTGTTACCAAATTAGCTATTTTGAATACAAAACAATGTCTAAAATGAACTCGGGGACACACAGAAACATCATTCTCTGTGCTATATTTATTTTTTTTAAGACTGAAACGATTGCTTTTGTACGCACTTAGAACTCTTTCAAATAATAAAATAATAATTGCTGAACCAAAGTATAGCTTTGATTTAATCTAATGCATACACGATGCAGAATATACCTCCATATTGATGACCAGGTCGAGACGATTTCGTGTGCTGCTGCTGAGCTTTAAAATAATTTGTCAAATTGCTTCAATATCAGTTGTCATATCTGTAGTCTTTTCTTTTCAGAGTCGAAAATGTGAGTGGACAGGGAGCAGAGTGTCTATTAAAAATATATGTGTTTATTTGGTTGATACATCATATACTCTTCTTGCAATGGCATGTTATGTTACCCCACCCCTTCCAAAAAAATGAAATTTTGAAGAAATTTTGCCTTATTTATCACAAAATAGTGTTCTAAAAAGCAGGATGGTATCAAAATTTACATCAAAACGTACAAAAGAATTAAGGCTGTACATACGCACACCGTACAAACACGCTTGTTCAGTAAAAAAACCAAATTAAACATCTAGATGGACGTTCAGGGTGCCCAAAATTAAGAGTAATCTGCGTAGTATTTGAATTTCTAACACATGTACCATGAATTGTAAAGAACCGAATGCTTCTTAAGTGCCACTTTTTCATTAAAATATGAATTGTCACGGGCTATGCATGAAATTTCAATTGAAATAGACGATAACTGACGCGATGCATCCCTCTGAGGCCAAAAAAGCGTATTTTTGTACACCATTTTAGAGTAATATTTGTATTTCTGAGACCGAAATTGCAAATGCGACAAGAAATGATGCATATTTAACAAAATTCGTATTTAATGTAATGAAAAGCAACAAATTAGCTACAAAAACTGAGCAGATTTTCTCAAAAATTGGTTTTTAAGGCATTTTTGTAATTAAAGGGAGGTAATTCAAAATCTATATTGCCCTTCCCTATGCGTTCCGGGCTACATGTTGTCGCATTTTGTGATAAGAATTACGTCGATTTTTGTGAAATTACAATGCTAGCACTGTTTCCACGCAATTTCATGGCGACTAGATCTATATAACACATTTTAATTACAACAGTATACTTGTTTGATATGTTTTCAGCTCTAGAATCATAAGGTGACGAAAATCATTTACTAGAACAGTAGCCATTTAGGTGATATTTACCCGTCTAGTGATTTTGAGATTCAGTTACAGGTCTAAAAAACACAATTTCATCAATAAAATCACAGTACGTACTAAAATCCGAGCATAAACAGCTCGGGAATATACTTTGTAAATTATCATTTGTGAATTATATACCACATTTCACACTTCTATTGACAACATGTTATCTGCCCTTGCACATTTCTTTTCAGCATTTTCTCCACTGCTGGTCCCGTATATTGAAACTTTGTAACCATACCTGCATTCAAGACTAAAAAATCTTCTAGTAATAAATTCAGATTTGCGCTGACATCTCTACACTCCGTATTTATGTGTGCACAACAAAATCATACAGTTATAATCCCCTAAATCTGACTGAGGGGTACACTTTGAACCTTTATTTCATACAAAAATATCAGAAAAGCTGATTTGTTTCCTTCCCGATCTCCATTCAATGTATCTGTTACCAAATTAGCTATTTTGAATACAAAACAATGTCTAAAATGAACTCGGGGACACACAGAAACATCATTCTCTGTGCTATATTTAGGTATAACATCCTAGACTACATTATAAGGGTTCTTCCGGTGCGACTACCCAAAACTCACCGACGCGAAATGAACTATTTGTAGAACACCTAGTCCCACATAAAAATAACAAAATTTATACATGTGATCCAAACTTATGCCAGTATTGGAGCTCAATGACACCACCCCATTTGTGGCAGTTTTAGTGGTCACCGACCAAATATGTCAGTATTTTCAAATACCAAAATTTTGATTATAATTTATATCCAGATTTTTCTCTTCATATTTCATTTGTGATCTATCATGCAGCGATTATTTCAAACAATTTTCTTGTATGCATCCACTTAGTTTCAGCCAATCAGCAATCAAACACATAGTGTAGGTCCGCTGTTCCCTAGACAAAATAACCTGCTTCCGCTTTTCACCGATTTAGGGTCTCATACCTAAAGACTGAAACGATTGCTTTTGTACGCACTTAGAACTCTTTCAAATAATAAAATAATAATTGCTGAACCAAAGTATAGCTTTGATTTAATCTACATAGCATCACGATGCAGAATATACCTCCATATTGATGACCAGGTCGAGACGATTTCGTGTACTGTTGCTGAGCTTTAAAATAATTTGTCAAATTGCTTCAATATCAGTTGTCATATCTGTAGTCTTTTCTTTTCAGAGTCGAAAATGTGAGTGGACAGGGAGCAGAGTGTCTATTAAAAATATATGTGTTTATTTGGTTGATACATCATATACTCTTCTTGCAATGGCATGTTATGTTACCCCACCCCTTCCAAAAAAATGAAATTTTGAAGAAATTTTGCCTTATTTATCACAAAATAGTGTTCTAAAAAGCAGGATGGTATCAAAATTTACATCAAAACGTACAAAAGAGTTAAGGCTGTACATACGCACACCGTACAAACACGCTTGTTCAGTAAAAAAACCAAATTAAACATCTAGATGGACGTTCAGGGTGCCCAAAATTAAGAGTAATCTGCGTAGTATTTGAATTTCTAACACATGTACCATGAATTGTAAAGAACCGAATGCTTCTTAAGTGCCACTTTTTCATTAAAATATGGAATTGTCACGGCTATGCATGAAATTTCAATTGAAATAGACGATAACTGACGCGATGCATCCCTCTGAGGCCAAAAAAGCGTATTTTTGTACACCATTTTAGAGTAATATTTGTATTTCTGAGACCGAAATTGCAAATGCGACAAGAAATGATGCATATTTAACAAAATTCGTATTTAATGTAATGAAAAGCAACAAATTAGCTACAAAAACTGAGCAGATTTTCTCAAAAATTGATTTTTAAGGCATTTTTGTAATTAAAGGGAGGTAATTCAAAATCTATATTGCCCTTCCCTATGCGTTCCGGACTATGTTGTCGCATTTTGTGATAAGAATTACGTCGATTTTTGTGAAATTACAATGCTAGCACTGTTTTCACGCAATTTCATGGCGACTAGATCTATATAACACATTTTAATTACAACAGTATACTTGTTTGATATGTTTTCAGCTCTAGAATCATAAGGTGACGAAAATCATTTACTAGAACAGTAGCCATTTAGGTGATATTTACCCGTCTAGTGATTTTGAGATTCAGTTACAGGTCTAAAAAACACAATTTCATCAATAAAATCACAGTACGTACTAAAATCCGAGCATAAACAGCTCGGGAATATACTTTGTAAATTATCATTTGTGAATTATATACCACATTTCACACTTCTATTGACAACATGTTATCTGCCCTTGCACATTTCTTTTCAGCATTTTCTCCACTGCTGGTCCCGTATATTGAAACTTTGTAACCATACCTGCATTCAAGACTAAAAAATCTTCTAGTAATAAATTCAGATTTGCGCTGACATCTCTACACTCCGTATTTATGTGTGCACAACAAAATCATACAGTTATAATCCCCTAAATCTGACTGAGGGGTACACTTTGAACCTTTATTTCATAAAAAAATATCAGAAAAGCTGATTTTGTTTCCTTCCCGACCTCCATTCAATGTATCTGTTACCAAATTAGCTATTTTGAATACAAAACAATGTCTAAAATGAACTCGGGGACACACAGAAACATCATTCTCTGTGCTATATTTAGGTATGAGACGCAAATACATTTCCATAGACTTACATTATAAGGGTTTCTTCCGGTGCGACTACCCAAAATCTCACCGACTGCTGAAATGAACTTTATTTTGTAGAATCATCCTAGTCCCACATAAAAATAACAAAATTTATACATGTGATCCAATACTTTATGCCAGTAATTTGGAGCTCAATGACACCACCCCCAATTTTGTGGCAGTTTTAGTGGTCACCGACCAAATATGTCAGTATTTTCAAATACCAAATATTTTGATTATAATTTATATCCAGATTTTTCTCTTCATATTTCATTTGTGATCTATCATGCAGCGATTATTTCAAACTAATTTTTCTTGTATGCATCCACTTAGTTTCAGCCAATCAGCAATCAAACACATAGTGTAGGTCCGCATGTTCCCTAGACAAAATAACCTGCTTCCGCTTTTCACCGATTTAGGGGTCTCATACCTAAAGACTGAAACGATTGCTTTTGTACGCACTTAGAACTCTTTCAAATAATAAAATAATAATTGCTGAACCAAAGTATAGCTTTGATTTAATCTGCATAGCATCACGATGCAGAATATACCTCCATATTGATGACCAGGTCGAGACGATTTCGTGTACTGTTGCTGAGCTTTAAAATAATTTGTCAAATTGCTTCAATATCAGTTGTCATATCTGTAGTCTTTTCTTTTCAGAGTCGAAAATGTGAGTGGACAGGGAGCAGAGTGTCTATTAAAAATATATGTGTTTATTTGGTTGATACATCATATACTCTTCTTGCAATGGCATGTTATGTTACCCCACCCCTTCCAAAAAAATGAAATTTTGAAGAAATTTTGCCTTATTTATCACAAAATAGTGTTCTAAAAAGCAGGATGGTATCAAAATTTACATCAAAACGTACAAAAGAATTAAGGCTGTACATACGCACACCGTACAAACACGCTTGTTCAGTAAAAAACCCAAATTAAACATCTAGATGGACGTTCAGGGTGCCCAAAATTAAGAGTAATCTGCGTAGTATTTGAATTTCTAACACATGTACCATGAATTGTAAAGAACCGAATGCTTCTTAAGTGCCACTTTTTCATTAAAATATGAATTGTCACGGCTATGCATGAAATTTCAATTGAAATAGACGATAACTGACGCGATGCATCCCTCTGAGGCCAAAAAAGCGTATTTTTGTACACCATTTTAGAGTAATATTTGTATTTCTGAGACCGAAATTGCAAATGCGACAAGAAATGATGCATATTTAACAAAATTCGTATTTAATGTAATGAAAAGCAACAAATTAGCTACAAAAACTGAGCAGATTTTCTCAAAAATTGGTTTTTAAGGCATTTTTGTAATTAAAGGGAGGTAATTCAAAATCTATATTGCCCTTCCCTATGCGTTCCGGGACTATGTTGTCGCATTTTGTGATAAGAATTACGTCGATTTTTGTGAAATTACAATGCTAGCACTGTTTTCACGCAATTTCATGGCGACTAGATCTATATAACACATTTTAATTACAACAGTATACTTGTTTGATATGTTTTCAGCTCTAGAATCATAAGGTGACGAAAATCATTTACTAGAACAGTAGCCATTTAGGTGATATTTACCCGTCTAGTGATTTTGAGATTCAGTTACAGGTCTAAAAAACACAATTTCATCAATAAAATCACAGTACGTACTAAAATCCGAGCATAAACAGCTCGGGAATATACTTTGTAAATTATCATTTGTGAATTATATACCACATTTCACACTTCTATTGACAACATGTTATCTGCCCTTGCACATTTCTTTTCAGCATTTTCTCCACTGCTGGTCCCGTATATTGAAACTTTGTAACCATACCTGCATTCAAGACTAAAAAATCTTCTAGTAATAAATTCAGATTTGCGCTGACATCTCTACACTCCGTATTTTGTGTGCACAACAAAATCATACAGTTATAATCCCCTAAATCTGACTGAGGGGTACACTTTGAACCTTTATTTCATAAAAAAATATCAGAAAAGCTGATTTGTTTCCTTCCCGACTCCATTCAATGTATCTGTTACCAAATTAGCTATTTTGAATACAAAACAATGTCTAAAATGAACTCGGGGACAAACAGAAACATCGTTCTCTGTGCTATATTTAAAGACTGAAACGATTGCTTTTGTACGCACTTAGAACTCTTTCAAATAATAAAATAATAATTGCTGAACCAAAGTATAGCTTTGATTTAATCTACATAGCATCACGATGCAGAATATACCTCCATATTGATGACCAGGTCGAGACGATTTCGTGTACTGTTGCTGAGCTTTAAAATAATTTGTCAAATTGCTTCAATATCAGTTGTCATATCTGTAGTCTTTTCTTTTCAGAGTCGAAAATGTGAGTGGACAGGGAGCAGAGTGTCTATTAAAAATATATGTGTTTATTTGGTTGATACATCATATACTCTTCTTGCAATGGCATGTTATGTTACCCCACCCCTTCCAAAAAAATGAAATTTTGAAGAAATTTTGCCTTATTTATCACAAAATAGTGTTCTAAAAAGCAGGATGGTATCAAAATTTACATCAAAACGTACAAAAGAATTAAGGCTGTACATACGCACACCGTACAAACACGCTTGTTCAGTAAAAAAACCAAATTAAACATCTAGATGGACGTTCAGGGTGCCCAAAATTAAGAGTAATCTGCGTAGTATTTGAATTTCTAACACATGTACCATGAATTGTAAAGAACCGAATGCTTCTTAAGTGCCACTTTTTCATTAAAATATGAATTGTCACGGCTATGCATGAAATTTCAATTGAAATAGACGATAACTGACGCGATGCATCCCTCTGAGGCCAAAAAAGCGTATTTTTGTACACCATTTTAGAGTAATATTTGTATTTCTGAGACCGAAATTGCAAATGCGACAAGAAATGATGCATATTTAACAAAATTCGTATTTAATGTAATGAAAAGCAACAAATTAGCTACAAAAACTGAGCAGATTTTCTCAAAAATTGGTTTTTAAGGCATTTTTGTAATTAAAGGGAGGTAATTCAAAATCTATATTGCCCTTCCCTATGCGTTCCGGGACTATGTTGTCGCATTTTGTGATAAGAATTACGTCGATTTTTGTGAAATGACAATGCTAGCACTGTTTTCACGCAATTTCATGGCGACTAGATCTATATAACACATTTTAATTACAACAGTATACTTGTTTGATATGTTTTCAGCTCTAGAATCATAAGGTGACGAAAATCATTTACTAGAACAGTAGCCATTTAGGTGATATTTACCCGTCTAGTGATTTTGAGATTCAGTTACAGGTCTAAAAAACACAATTTCATCAATAAAATCACAGTACGTACTAAAATCCGAGCATAAACAGCTCGGGAATATACTTTGTAAATTATCATTTGTGAATTATATACCACATTTCACACTTCTATTGACAACATGTTATCTGCCCTTGCACATTTCTTTTCAGCATTTTCTCCACTGCTGGTCCCGTATATTGAAACTTTGTAACCATACCTGCATTCAAGACTAAAAAATCTTCTAGTAATAAATTCAGATTTGCGCTGACATCTCTACACTCCGTATTTATGTGTGCACAACAAAATCATACAGTTATAATCCCCTAAATCTGACTGAGGGGTACACTTTGAACCTTTATTTCATAAAAAAATATCAGAAAAGCTGATTTGTTTCCTTCCCGACCTCCATTCAATGTATCTGTTACCAAATTAGCTATTTTGAATACAAAACAATGTCTAAAATGAACTCGGGGACACACAGAAACATCATTCTCTGTGCTATATTTAGGTATGAGACGCCTAAATACATTTCCATAGACTTACATTATAAGGGTTTCTTCCGGTGCGACTACCCAAAATCTCACCGACTGCTGAAATGAACTTTATTTTGTAGAATCATCCTAGTCCCACATAAAAATAACAAAATTTATACATGTGATCCAATACTTTATGCCAGTAATTTGGAGCTCAATGACACCACCCCCAATTTTGTGGCAGTTTTAGTGGTCACCGACCAAATATGTCAGTATTTTCAAATACCAAATATTTTGATTATAATTTATATCCAGATTTTTCTCTTCATATTTCATTTGTGATCTATCATGCAGCGATTATTTCAAACTAATTTTTCTTGTATGCATCCACTTAGTTTCAGCCAATCAGCAATCAAACACATAGTGTAGGTCCGCATGTTCCCTAGACAAAATAACCTGCTTCCGCTTTTCACCGATTTAGGGGTCTCATACCTAAAGACTGAAACGATTGCTTTTGTACGCACTTAGAACTCTTTCAAATAATAAAATAATAATTGCTGAACCAAAGTATAGCTTTGATTTAATCTGCATAGCATCACGATGCAGAATATACCTCCATATTGATGACCAGGTCGAGACGATTTCGTGTGCTGCTGCTGAGCTTTAAAATAATTTGTCAAATTGCTTCAATATCAGTTGTCATATCTGTAGTCTTTTCTTTTCAGAGTCGAAAATGTGAGTGGACAGGGAGCAGAGTGTCTATTAAAAATATATGTGTTTATTTGGTTGATACATCATATACTCTTCTTGCAATGGCATGTTATGTTACCCCACCCCTTCCAAAAAAATGAAATTTTGAAGAAATTTTGCCTTATTTATCACAAAATAGTGTTCTAAAAAGCAGGATGGTATCAAAATTTACATCAAAACGTACAAAAGAGTTAAGGCTGTACATACGCACACCGTACAAACACGCTTGTTCAGTAAAAAAAAAAAATTAAACATCTAGATGGACGTTCAGGGTGCCCAAAATTAAGAGTAATCTGCGTAGTATTTGAATTTCTAACACATGTACCATGAATTGTAAAGAACCGAATGCTTCTTAAGTGCCACTTTTTCATTAAAATATGAATTGTCACGGGCTATGCATGAAATTTCAATTGAAATAGACGATAACTGACGCGATGCATCCCTCTGAGGCCAAAAAAGCGTATTTTTGTACACCATTTTAGAGTAATATTTGTATTTCTGAGACCGAAATTGCAAATGCGACAAGAAATGATGCATATTTAACAAAATTCGTATTTAATGTAATGAAAAGCAACAAATTAGCTACAAAAACTGAGCAGATTTTCTCAAAAATTGGTTTTTAAGGCATTTTTGTAATTAAAGGGAGGTAATTCAAAATCTATATTGCCCTTCCCTATGCGTTCCGGGACTATGTTGTCGCATTTTGTGATAAGAATTACGTCGATTTTTGTGAAATTACAATGCTAGCACTGTTTTCACGCAATTTCATGGCGACTAGATCTATATAACACATTTTAATTACAACAGTATACTTGTTTGATATGTTTTCAGCTCTAGAATCATAAGGTGACGAAAATCATTTACTAGAACAGTAGCCATTTAGGTGATATTTACCCGTCTAGTGATTTTGAGATTCAGTTACAGGTCTAAAAAACACAATTTCATCAATAAAATCACAGTACGTACTAAAATCCGAGCATAAACAGCTCGGGAATATACTTTGTAAATTATCATTTGTGAATTATATACCACATTTCACACTTCTATTGACAACATGTTATCTGCCCTTGCACATTTCTTTTCAGCATTTTCTCCACTGCTGGTCCCGTATATTGAAACTTTGTAACCATACCTGCATTCAAGACTAAAAAATCTTCTAGTAATAAATTCAGATTTGCGCTGACATCTCTACACTCCGTATTTATGTGTGCACAACAAAATCATACAGTTATAATCCCCTAAATCTGACTGAGGGGTACACTTTGAACCTTTATTTCATACAAAAATCAGAAAAGCTGATTTGTTTCCTTCCCGACCTCCATTCAATGTATCTGTTACCAAATTAGCTATTTTGAATACAAAACAATGTCTAAAATGAACTCGGGGACACACAGAAACATCATTCTCTGTGCTATATTTAGGTATAGACGCCTAAATACATGCTTAGGGTGGTGCGCTACCCAACTACTGCTGAAAGAACTGATTTTGTACGCACCTAGTCCCCTAAAAAAACAAAATTTACATGACATCTTGCCTTTTGGGCTCGACACCACCCCATTTTGTTTGGCGTTGTGGTCACCGCCTTTTTTTTAAATCCAAATTTTGTTATAATTACCGTTTTTTTTTTTTCTATATGCAGTTTTTCAAACTAATTTTTCTTGTAGCATCCGTCAGCAATCGCATACCTGTAGGTCGCTGTTCCTAGACAAAATACTGCTGGGGGGTGAATTGTTTGGGTTTCCAGGTCTGAACTCTTTTTCTTTCAAATAATAAAATAATAATTGCTGAACCAAAGTATAGCTTTGATTAAATCTTAATCATACATAGCATCACGATGCAGAATATACCTCCATATTGATGACCAGGTCGAGACGATTTCGTGGGTGCTGTTGCTGAGCTTTAAAATAATTTGTCAAATTGCTTCAATATCAGTTGTCATATCTGTAGTCTTTTCTTTTCAGAGTCGAAAATGTGAGTGGACAGGGAGCAGAGTGTCTATTAAAAATATATGTGTTTATTTGGTTGATACATCATATACTCTTCTTGCAATGGCATGTTATGTTACCCCACCCCTTCCAAAAAAATGAAATTTTGAAGAAATTTTGCCTTATTTATCACAAAATAGTGTTCTAAAAAGCAGGATGGTATCAAAATTTACATCAAAACGTACAAAAGAATTAAGGCTGTACATACGCACACCGTACAAACACGCTTGTTCAGTAAAAAAACCAAATTAAACATCTAGATGGACGTTCAGGGTGCCCAAAATTAAGAGTAATCTGCGTAGTATTTGAATTTCTAACACATGTACCATGAATTGTAAAGAACCGAATGCTTCTTAAGTGCCACTTTTTCATTAAAATATGAATTGTCACGGCTATGCATGAAATTTCAATTGAAATAGACGATAACTGACGCGATGCATCCCTCTGAGGCCAAAAAAGCGTATTTTTGTACACCATTTTAGAGTAATATTTGTATTTCTGAGACCGAAATTGCAAATGCGACAAGAAATGATGCATATTTAACAAAATTCGTATTTAATGTAATGAAAAGCAACAAATTAGCTACAAAAACTGAGCAGATTTTCTCAAAAATTGGTTTTTAAGGCATTTTTGTAATTAAAGGGAGGTAATTCAAAATCTATATTGCCCTTCCCTATGCGTTCCGGGACTATTTTGTCGCATTTTGTGATAAGAATTACGTCGATTTTTGTGAAATTACAATGCTAGCACTGTTTCCACGCAATTTCATGGCGACTAGATCTATATAACACATTTTAATTACAACAGTATACTTGTTTGATATGTTTTCAGCTCTAGAATCATAAGGTGACGAAAATCATTTACTAGAACAGTAGCCATTTAGGTGATATTTACCCGTCTAGTGATTTTGAGATTCAGTTACAGGTCTAAAAAACACAATTTCATCAATAAAATCACAGTACGTACTAAAATCCGAGCATAAACAGCTCGGGAATATACTTTGTAAATTATCATTTGTGAATTATATACCACATTTCACACTTCTATTGACAACATGTTATCTGCCCTTGCACATTTCTTTTCAGCATTTTCTCCACTGCTGGTCCCGTATATTGAAACTTTGTAACCATACCTGCATTCAAGACTAAAAAATCTTCTAGTAATAAATTCAGATTTGCGCTGACATCTCTACACTCCGTATTTATGTGTGCACAACAAAATCATACAGTTATAATCCCCTAAATCTGACTGAGGGGTACACTTTGAACCTTTATTTCATAAAAAAATATCAGAAAAGCTGATTTGTTTCCTTCCCGACCTCCATTCAATGTATCTGTTACCAAATTAGCTATTTTGAATACAAAACAATGTCTAAAATGAACTCGGGGACACACAGAAACATCATTCTCTGTGCTATATTTAGGTTTGACCTTTAAGGTTTCTTCCGTGCGACTACCCAAAATCTCACCACTCTAAATAACTTTATTTTTAAACACCTAGCCCACATAAAAATAACAAAATACATTACCAATACTTTATGCCATTTACTCAATACACCACCCCATTTTTGCATTTTTGTCACCACCAAATATTCATATTTTCAAATACCAAAATTTTATTATAATTTATACCAATTTTTCTCTTCATATTTCATTTTGATCTATCATGCAGCATTATTTCAAACTAATTTTTCTTTATCATCCCTTTTTCACCAATCAGCAATCAAACACATTTAGTCCCATTTCCTAGACAAAATAACCTCTTCCCTTTTCACCTTTAGGCCATACCTAAAGACTGAAACGATTGCTTTTGTACGCACTTAGAACTCTTTCAAATAATAAAATAATAATTGCTGAACCAAAGTATAGCTTTGATTTAATCTGCATAGCATCACGATGCAGAATATACCTCCATATTGATGACCAGGTCGAGACGATTTCGTGTACTGCTGCTGAGCTTTAAAATAATTTGTCAAATTGCTTCAATATCAGTTGTCATATCTGTAGTCTTTTCTTTTCAGAGTCGAAAATGTGAGTGGACAGGGAGCAGAGTGTCTATTAAAAATATATGTGTTTATTTGGTTGATACATCATATACTCTTCTTGCAATGGCATGTTATGTTACCCCACCCCTTCCAAAAAAATGAAATTTTGAAGAAATTTTGCCTTATTTATCACAAAATAGTGTTCTAAAAAGCAGGATAGTATCAAAATTTACATCAAAACGTACAATAGAGTTAAGGCTGTACATACGCACACCGTACAAACACGCTTGTTCAGTAAAAAAACCCAAATTAAACATCTAGATGGACGTTCAGGGTGCCCAAAATTAAGAGTAATCTGCGTAGTATTTGAATTTCTAACACATGTACCATGAATTGTAAAGAACCGAATGCTTCTTAAGTGCCACTTTTTCATTAAAATATGAATTGTCACGGCTATGCATGAAATTTCAATTGAAATAGACGATAACTGACGCGATGCATCCCTCTGAGGCCAAAAAAGCGTATTTTTGTACACCATTTTAGAGTAATATTCGTATTTCTGAGACCGAAATTGCAAATGCGACAAGAAATGATGCATATTTAACAAAATTCGTATTTAATGTAATGAAAAGCAACAAATTAGCTACAAAAACTGAGCAGATTTTCTCAAAAATTGGTTTTTAAGGCATTTTTGTAATTAAAGGGAGGTAATTCAAAATCTATATTGCCCTTCCCTATGCGTTCCGGGACTATTTTGTCGCATTTTGTGATAAGAATTACGTCGATTTTTGTGAAATTACAATGCTAGCACTGTTTCCACGCAATTTCATGGCGACTAGATCTATATAACACATTTTAATTACAACAGTATACTTGTTTGATATGTTTTCAGCTCTAGAATCATAAGGTGACGAAAATCATTTACTAGAACAGTAGCCATTTAGGTGATATTTACCCGTCTAGTGATTTTGAGATTCAGTTACAGGTCTAAAAAACACAATTTCATCAATAAAATCACAGTACGTACTAAAATCCGAGCATAAACAGCTCGGGAATATACTTTGTAAATTATCATTTGTGAATTATATACCACATTTCACACTTCTATTGACAACATGTTATCTGCCCTTGCACATTTCTTTTCAGCATTTTCTCCACTGCTGGTCCCGTATATTGAAACTTTGTAACCATACCTGCATTCAAGACTAAAAAATCTTCTAGTAATAAATTCAGATTTGCGCTGACATCTCTACACTCCGTATTTATGTGTGCACAACAAAATCATACAGTTATAATCCCCTAAATCTGACTGAGGGGTACACTTTGAACCTTTATTTCATAAAAAAATATCAGAAAAGCTGATTTGTTTCCTTCCCGACCTCCATTCAATGTATCTGTTACCAAATTAGCTATTTTGAATACAAAACAATGTCTAAAATGAACTCGGGGACACACAGAAACATCATTCTCTGTGCTATATTTAGGTTGTATAAGGGTCTCCGGTGACTACCCAAAATCTCACCACTGCTGAAATGAACATTTGTAGAACACCTAGTCCCACATAAAAATAACAAAAAACATGGACAATACTTTATGCCAAATTTGGAGCCAATACACCACCCCAATTTGTGGCTTTTATGGTCACCGACCAAATAGTCTATTTTCAAAACCAAAATTTGATTATAATTACCAATTTTTCTCTCATATTTCATTTGTGACTATCTGCAATATTTCAAACTAATTTTTCTTTATGCACCACTATTTCGCCAATCACAATCAAACACATAGTGTAGGTCCCATTTCCTAACAAAATAACCTCCCGCTTTTCACCTTAGGGTCTCATACCTAAAGACTGAAACGATTGCTTTTGTACGCACTTAGAACTCTTTCAAATAATAAAATAATAATTGCTGAACCAAAGTATAGCTTTGATTTAATCTGCATAGCATCACGATGCAGAATATACCTCCATATTGATGACCAGGTCGAGACGATTTCGTGTACTGCTGCTGAGCTTTAAAATAATTTGTCAAATTGCTTCAATATCAGTTGTCATATCTGTAGTCTTTTCTTTTCAGAGTCGAAAATGTGAGTGGACAGGGAGCAGAGTGTCTATTAAAAATATATGTGTTTATTTGGTTGATACATCATATACTCTTCTTGCAATGGCATGTTATGTTACCCCACCCCTTCCAAAAAAATGAAATTTTGAAGAAATTTTGCCTTATTTATCACAAAATAGTGTTCTAAAAAGCAGGATAGTATCAAAATTTACATCAAAACGTACAAAAGAGTTAAGGCTGTACATACGCACACCGTACAAACACGCTTGTTCAGTAAAAAAAAACAAATTAAACATCTAGATGGACGTTCAGGGTGCCCAAAATTAAGAGTAATCTGCGTAGTATTTGAATTTCTAACACATGTACCATGAATTGTAAAGAACCGAATGCTTCTTAAGTGCCACTTTTTCATTAAAATATGAATTGTCAGCGGCTATGCATGAAATTTCAATTGAAATAGACGATAACTGACGCGATGCATCCCTCTGAGGCCAAAAAAGCGTATTTTTGTACACCATTTTAGAGTAATATTTGTATTTCTGAGACCGAAATTGCAAATGCGACAAGAAATGATGCATATTTAACAAAATTCGTATTTAATGTAATGAAAAACAACAAATTAGCTACAAAAACTGAGCAGATTTTCTCAAAAATTGGTTTTTAAGGCATTTTTGTAATTAAAGGGAGGTAATTCAAAATCTATATTGCCCTTCCCTATGCGTTCCGGGACTATGTTGTCGCATTTTGTGATAAGAATTACGTCGATTTTTGTGAAATTACAATGCTAGCACTGTTTTCACGCAATTTCATGGCGACTAGATCTATATAACACATTTTAATTACAACAGTATACTTGTTTGATATGTTTTCAGCTCTAGAATCATAAGGTGACGAAAATCATTTACTAGAACAGTAGCCATTTAGGTGATATTTACCCGTCTAGTGATTTTGAGATTCAGTTACAGGTCTAAAAAACACAATTTCATCAATAAAATCACAGTACGTACTAAAATCCGAGCATAAACAGCTCGGGAATATACTTTGTAAATTATCATTTGTGAATTATATACCACATTTCACACTTCTATTGACAACATGTTATCTGCCCTTGCACATTTCTTTTCAGCATTTTCTCCACTGCTGGTCCCGTATATTGAAACTTTGTAACCATACCTGCATTCTAGACTAAAAAATCTTCTAGTAATAAATTCAGATTTGCGCTGACATCTCTACACTCCGTATTTATGTGTGCACAACAAAATCATACAGTTATAATCCCCTAAATCTGACTGAGGGGTACATTTTGAACCTTTATTTCATAAAAAAATATCAGAAAAGCTGATTTGTTTCCTTCCAGACCTCCATTCAATGTATCTGTTACCAAATTAGCTATTTTGAATACAAAACAATGTCTAAAATGAACTCGGGGACACACAGAAACATCGTTCTCTGTGCTATATTTAGGTATGAGACGCCTAAATACATTTCCATAGACTTACATTATAAGGGTTTCTTCCGGTGCGACTACCCAAAATCTCACCGACTGCTGAAATGAACTTTATTTTGTAGAATCATCCTAGTCCCACATAAAAATAACAAAATTTATACATGTGATCCAATACTTTATGCCAGTAATTTGGAGCTCAATGACACCACCCCCAATTTTGTGGCAGTTTTAGTGGTCACCGACCAAATATGTCAGTATTTTCAAATACCAAATATTTTGATTATAATTTATATCCAGATTTTTCTCTTCATATTTCATTTGTGATCTATCATGCAGCGATTATTTCAAACTAATTTTTCTTGTATGCATCCACTTAGTTTCAGCCAATCAGCAATCAAACACATAGTGTAGGTCCGCATGTTCCCTAGACAAAATAACCTGCTTCCGCTTTTCACCGATTTAGGGGTCTCATACCTAAAGACTGAAACGATTGCTTTTGTACGCACTTAGAACTCTTTCAAATAATAAAATAATAATTGCTGAACCAAAGTATAGCTTTGATTTAATCTGCATAGCATCACGATGCAGAATATACCTCCATATTGATGACCAGGTCGAGACGATTTCGTGTGCTGCTGCTGAGCTTTAAAATAATTTGTCAAATTGCTTCAATATCAGTTGTCATATCTGTAGTCTTTTCTTTTCAGAGTCGAAAATGTGAGTGGACAGGGAGCAGAGTGTCTATTAAAAATATATGTGTTTATTTGGTTGATACATCATATACTCTTCTTGCAATGGCATGTTATGTTACCCCACCCCTTCCAAAAAAATGAAATTTTGAAGAAATTTTGCCTTATTTATCACAAAATAGTGTTCTAAAAAGCAGGATAGTATCAAAATTTACATCAAAACGTACAAAAGAGTTAAGGCTGTACATACGCACACCGTACAAACACGCTTGTTCAGTAAAAAAAACAAATTAAACATCTAGATGGACGTTCAGGGTGCCCAAAATTAAGAGTAATCTGCGTAGTATTTGAATTTCTAACACATGTACCATGAATTGTAAAGAACCGAATGCTTCTTAAGTGCCACTTTTTCATTAAAATATGAATTGTCAATTGTCGGCTATGCATGAAATTTCAATTGAAATAGACGATAACTGACGCGATGCATCCCTCTGAGGCCAAAAAAGCGTATTTTTGTACACCATTTTAGAGTAATATTTGTATTTCTGAGACCGAAATTGCAAATGCGACAAGAAATGATGCATATTTAACAAAATTCGTATTTAATGTAATGAAAAACAACAAATTAGCTACAAAAACTGAGCAGATTTTCTCAAAAATTGGGTTTTAAGGCATTTTTGTAATTAAAGGGAGGTAATTCAAAATCTATATTGCCCTTCCCTATGCGTTCCGGGACATTTTGTCGCATTTTGTGATAAGAATTACGTCGATTTTTGTGAAATTACAATGCTAGCACTGTTTTCACGCAATTTCATGGCGACTAGATCTATATAACACATTTTAATTACAACAGTATACTTGTTTGATATGTTTTCAGCTCTAGAATCATAAGGTGACGAAAATCATTTACTAGAACAGTAGCCATTTAGGTGATATTTACCCGTCTAGTGATTTTGAGATTCAGTTACAGGTCTAAAAAACACAATTTCATCAATAAAATCACAGTACGTACTAAAATCCGAGCATAAACAGCTCGGGAATATACTTTGTAAATTATCATTTGTGAATTATATACCACATTTCACACTTCTATTGACAACATGTTATCTGCCCTTGCACATTTCTTTTCAGCATTTTCTCCACTGCTGGTCCCGTATATTGAAACTTTGTAACCATACCTGCATTCTAGACTAAAAAATCTTCTAGTAATAAATTCAGATTTGCGCTAACATCTCTACACTCCGTATTTATGTGTGCACAACAAAATCATACAGTTATAATCCCCTAAATCTGACTGAGGGGTACATTTTGAACCTTTATTTCATAAAAAAATATCAGAAAAGCTGATTTGTTTCCTTCCAGACCTCCATTCAATGTATCTGTTACCAAATTAGCTATTTTGAATACAAAACAATGTCTAAAATGAACTCGGGGACAAACAGAAACATCGTTCTCTGTGCTATATTTAGGTATGAGACGCCTAAATACATTTCCATAGACTTACATTATAAGGGTTTCTTCCGGTGCGACTACCCAAAATCTCACCGACTGCTGAAATGAACTTTATTTTGTAGAATCATCCTAGTCCCACATAAAAATAACAAAATTTATACATGTGATCCAATACTTTATGCCAGTAATTTGGAGCTCAATGACACCACCCCCAATTTTGTGGCAGTTTTAGTGGTCACCGACCAAATATGTCAGTATTTTCAAATACCAAATATTTTGATTATAATTTATATCCAGATTTTTCTCTTCATATTTCATTTGTGATCTATCATGCAGCGATTATTTCAAACTAATTTTTCTTGTATGCATCCACTTAGTTTCAGCCAATCAGCAATCAAACACATAGTGTAGGTCCGCATGTTCCCTAGACAAAATAACCTGCTTCCGCTTTTCACCGATTTAGGGGTCTCATACCTAAAGACTGAAACGATTGCTTTTGTACGCACTTAGAACTCTTTCAAATAATAAAATAATAATTGCTGAACCAAAGTATAGCTTTGATTAAATCTGCATAGCATCACGATGCAGAATATACCTCCATATTGATGACCAGGTCGAGACGATTTCGTGTGCTGCTGCTGAGCTTTAAAATAATTTGTCAAATTGCTTCAATATCAGTTGTCATATCTGTAGTCTTTTCTTTTCAGAGTCGAAAATGTGAGTGGACAGGGAGCAGAGTGTCTATTAAAAATATATGTGTTTATTTGGTTGATACATCATATACTCTTCTTGCAATGGCATATTATGTTACCCCACCCCTTCCAAAAAAATGAAATTTTGAAGAAATTTTGCCTTATTTATCACAAAATAGTGTTCTAAAAAGCAGGATAGTATCAAAATTTACATCAAAACGTACAATAGAGTTAAAGCTGTACATACGCACACCGTACAAACACGATTGTTCAGTAAAAAAAAAACAAATTAAACATCTAGATGGACGTTCAGGGTACCCAAAATTAAGAGTAATCTGCGTAGTATTTGAATTTCTAACACATGTACCATGAATTGTAAAGAACCGAATGCTTCTTAAGTGCCACTTTTTCATTAAAATATGAATTGTCAATTGTCACGGCTATGCATGAAATTTCAATTGAAATAGACGATAACTGACGCGATGCATCCCTCTGAAGCCAAAAAAGCGTATTTTTGTACACCATTTTAGAGTAATATTCGTATTTCTGAGACCGAAATTGCAAATGCGACAAGAAATGATGCATATTAAAAAAAATCGTATTTAATGTAATGAAAAACAACAAATTAGCTACAAAAACTGAGCAGATTTTCTCAAAAATTGGGTTTTAAGGCATTTTTGTAATTAAAGGGAGGTAATTCAAAATCTATATTGCCCTTCCCTATGCGTTCCGGGACATTTTGTCGCATTTTGTGATAAGAATTACGTCGATTTTTGTGAAATTACAATGCTAGCACTGTTTTCACGCAATTTCATGGCGACTAGATCTATATAACACATTTTAATTACAACAGTATACTTGTTTGATATGTTTTCAGCTCAAGAATCATAAGGTGACGAAAATCATTTACTAGAACAGTAGCCATTTAGGTGATATTTACCCGTCTAGTGATTTTGAGATTCAGTTACAGGTCTAAAAACACAATTTCATCAATAAAATCACAGTACGTACTAAAATCCGAGCATAAACAGCTCGGGAATATACTTTGTAAATTATCATTTGTGAATTATATACCACATTTCACACTTCTATTGACAACATGTTATCTGCCCTTGCACATTTCTTTTCAGCATTTTCTCCACTGCTGGTCCCGTATGTTGAAACTTTGTAACCATACCTGCATTCTAGACTAAAAAATCTTCTAGTAATAAATTCAGATTTGCGCTAACATCTCTACACTCCGTATTTATGTGTGCACAACAAAATCATACAGTTATAATCCCCTAAATCTGACTGAGGGGTACATTTTGAACCTTTATTTCATAAAAAAATATCAGAAAAGCTGTTTTGTTTCCTTCCAGACCTC
>JAFMSR010001328.1:0-29997 GCA_022818135.1 Saxidomus purpurata | reverse complement strand
TCACAAAGGCATGTCTTGTTTCAATTCAAGGCCTAAATTATTTTCCTGTGTTTTGTAACTTATCGTTACCATATAGTATTATACATGTACATGTGTTATGTTTTTCAGAGAGTCTTACTTGTTTACGACATTGTCCGGAGTACAGGAAGTTGGCAGTATGGACAAAAACTGTGATGTACACATTCTGACCCAGACCTGTACAGAGCACTATTGAATTATGCATAGATATAATCAAATTCTAATTTAAAGAAAATAGAAAAACTAAAATCATTTACAAATCATGCAACAGTGCTCTCTTGATAAACAACAAGTAAAAGATCTGATCTATTGAATTATTTTTTACTGGTGTTAAGGTAGTGAAGTTTCAAGTTGTAGAAATAAAATGGAAAGTTTATCACCTGTTTTGTTACTTCCTGATGTAGAATCAGACCATGTTTTGTGTTAGACTGAACGAACGATTAACCGGTTACGAAATTGGTAACCAATTACTTAAAAACTATTATGTATTTGCAAACATACAGAAGAAAACATAATAAATGTATTAAAAAATCATGTTTGTTTATCTCTGTCGTCGACCTTTAACACCTGGCAACACGTAGCATGAAGACAGACAGGTGTGAAGTGTCAACTTGTTAAATTGGAGTTTGATTTTGACATCGACATACCTTTATTCTCTTTAAAATAGCTGTTATTCTTTAATACCAAGGGAAACTGCGAATGTTTGAAGCATGTCGCCAATCAAGCATGATTAAACTGACATATATTTAGTTACACCCATGTTTGCAACAAACTTCAAGTAACAATATTAAAGATCAAGGTTTCTTTGATAACAGTTTGATGTTTCTATGTATGTAATAAAATAAACCAATTACAAAATAATGGTTGTGCAATTTAGCGTTTTTAGCTCGACTTTTCTATGAAAAGGGGAGCTATCCTACTCGCCCCGGCGTCGGCGTCTGCGTCGGCGTCGGCGTTGGCGTCACACCTTGGTTAAGTTTTTCGTACCACCCCACTTTATTTCAAAAGTATTAGAGGTATGGCTTTGAAACTTACCATACTTGTTTACCATCATAACCTCCATCTACAGACAAGAGTACATAACTCTGTCAAGGTTTTTGACAGAATTATGGCCCTTTTTTGACTTAGAAAGTGTATTGAGCTTGGTTAAGTTTTTCGTACCACCTCACTTTATTTCAAAACCACTGGAGGTATTGCTTTGAAACTAACCGTACTTGTTTACCATCACGACCTTCATCAACAGACAAGAGGACAACTCTGTCAAGGTTTTTGACAGAATTATGCCCCTTTTTGACTTAGAAAATACATTGAATATGGGTAAAATCCACTTATTACCTTAACCCTTTGAGATATTGCTTTGAAACTTTTAATGCTATTTCACATCATTACCCCCATCTGTACGCAAGAGAAGGTAACTCTGTCAGGCATTTGTTTTAAAAATTAAGGCCTTTTATCAACTTAGAATCTTGGTTAAGTTTTTCGTACCAGTCCACTTTTTGACTGAACTGTTTGAGATATTAATTTGAAAGTTGGAATACTTGTTTACCATCATGATTCCCAAACATGGGGAGGAGAAGGTAATTCTGTCAAGGATTTTATTTGAATTATGGCCCTTTTTGACTTAGAAACTCAGTTAAAATTTCCACTTGTTAACTTAACCAATAGAGATATTACTTTGAAAGTTGGAGTACTTACGTACCATCGTAAGACCTATCTGTAAGCAAAAGAAGATAACTCTTCTTGATTTGTACTTATAAATTCCTAGTTGAAGTCTTGTGTGCTATTAACTGTCAAAGTTTTGTTTTATTGGCAAGCACTAAAAAAGTCGAGCACGCTGTCCTACTGACAGCTCTTGTTTAGTAATCGGAGTAACTCGGTTTAACGGTAGGTATGAAACTAGCTTGATTCTTGTTTAGAAATATTTCAATCGCACTAATAAAGAAAAAATTGTTTAACGTTCGCATTACACAGAAGTATTTAATTTGGACGTTATTTCGTTTTGTTGCTTTCAGTTGTAAAGAGGCGTGTAGTCTTTTAGTTCAATGTCCATAATCAACTTCATCTCAGTTATGTACAAGCAGTTTACTTGAGACCCTATTCAGCATCATTTCTGGTGTGTACAGTTTAATTTAGACAGTTTTCAACAATATATCCGCTATGTACAGACAAACGCTTTATTTGAGACCGTTTTAAACATCATTTCAGTTATATACAGGCAACCATAAACACAAGGAAATCGTCCCGTGTCTCACTTTGTGCCAGGTGAGCTAAAAAAGTAGATGTCAACAAAAAGAAACATATTTTCTTTAAGAAAGACACAGAATGACAAAGATGTTCTCGCATTATACTGTGCCTGTGTCACTGTAAGCAATGTCTATGGGTAAAACAACAGATGAATTTACCATTTTAAACAGAAAACAATGGACACTTTCGGTTAACCTGTCAAAAAAAAACCGGTTTACCGCTTATTAATATCCCTACTTAAAATGTACTAACTTCTACATAATATTATACTGAATATGACTTGTGTATTTGAGTTAGGGGAGCCAAATTTTCAAGGAATGGTTCATTCATCATCCTGATGAGTTGCAGATATATTTGCGTAATTTTGACTTCATGGAGACAAACACTGAAAATCATTAATTTGCACAACGAAAAAAATGAAAGCAAGGGAGAAAACTTTTACAAGATTGTTTAAATTGTACTTGTATAAAATGCAGATGGATGTAGAAGAAAAGATAAAAGGTAAACACATTACTGATAATGTTTGCAACTTGCAAATTATTTATCAAGTGACCTGATTACTATCCTGTAACGAGTCTAAAGTACTCTGGGTCAGTTATTCAAGCTTGCACAATCCAAGTAGGTGAGTAAATTAGTGAATACATTCACTGGAATGAAGACATGAATATGTGCAACTACCTTGAAGAATTTCAAGCATTTACAAATTATCTATGTCACTTCTGAAAAGTTAAAATTTTCTAAACAGTTGGAGTGTTGTCAGGTAACTCTTGAAAATAATTTCCCTTCCTCAATCGATATTTGGCATGTAGCATTGCCTAGTGAACATCTACCAAGATTGTTCAAATCATGACCCTCGGATAACATTTGACTTTGACCTGCGGGTCGCATGATTTAACAAAGGTTTTTAAGGAAAAACTAGTGAAGCTGCTTTGGTGCAGCGGTAGCGTGTTTGCCTCGGGATAGAGGGGTCCTGGGTACAATCCACACCAGTGCCCAAGTAGTGGTAGTGTCCTTAGGCAAGATGCACGTAATTCCACTTGACTCTCTCTCTCTTCGAGGTTGATTCCATCTGGAATGAGTCTCGAGAGTGACTAATATAAGCTGGAAGAACCTGTTTCACAATCGAGATTAAATAAATTAGTATAAATTAAATCGGAAAAACTTAAAAATCTTCTTCTCCAAAACCAGAGGTCTAGAGCATAGATATTTAGTATACAACATTGTCTAGTGGACCTCTACCAATTTTGTTCAAATATTACCCCTTTGGTCAAGAATGGCTCTGTCTGGGGGTCACCTGTTTTACGTAGAATTGTATAGGAAAACCACTAAAAGCCTTCTCAAAACCAGAAGTCTAGAGCTTGGATAGGGGTCACCAGTTTTCATATAGACTTGTATAGGAAAAACTTTTTTAAAAATGGAAGGCCTAGAGCTTAAATATTTAGTATCATTGTATTGTGGACATCTACTAAGTTTGTTCAAATCATGTCCCCGGGGTAAAAATTGACTGCCCGGAGTCACTTTGTATAGGAAAAACTATAAAAAAAATCTTCTCTAAAACTACAAGATCTAGTGCTTAGATATTAAGTGTGTAACATTGTCTAGTGGATCTCTACCATGTTCAAATCATGCCCCTGGGGTCAAAATTTACCACACCCAGAGGGTCACTGGTTTTTATATAGACATACATTGTATAGGAAAAACTTTAAAAATCTCTGAAACCAGCAGGTCTATAGCTTACGGGGTAGATATTTAGTAAATAGCATTGTCTAGTGGACATCTACCAAGTTTGTTTAAACCATGACACCAGGGTCAAAATTGACCCGGTCTGGTTGTCACTTGGTAATGGAAAAACTTTTAAGAAATTCTTCTCCAAAACTACAATGTATAGAGCTTAAATATTCAGTATGTTGCATTGTCTAGTGGACCTTTACTTAGTTTGTGGACACTAGGGTCGCCTGTTTAAAAAGGTAATATGTATTCATGGACAAAATAGATGATTTCACCTGTTTGATTAGATGATGTCACAAAAATTCATTAAATAATAAGACGGTTTCCCATAATTTTCAAGGGTGTTATAAAACTTATAATTACTACATTAAAATCTAGCTCTCCCTCCTATACCCTGCCATAACAAAGGGAGATGGTGGAGGAATTTTACATTTATTATATCCCCTTAAAGGAGCAAGAGTGACCTTGTCCGCCCATCCTTGTGGCCATGCACATTTTGTCTGCGCTATTTCTCAGCAACCACTGACCAGATACCAATGAAACATTACAGGAGTGATTGGTACCAAGCCTTCTTGTGCATATTATAGGCATGTTGCGCTCGGACAAGTTTTAATTAAGTTACGGCCCTTTGTTTTTTCTGCAAATTTTGTCTGCACTGTTTCTCAGTAACCATAATCTGGAAATCAATGAAGACGAGTTATCGATTACAAGCCTTTTTGTGCACATTTTTTACATGTTGCACTCAGATAATTTTTCACTGAGTTACGGCCCTTTGATTTTTTTTAGCAAATTTTGTCCGTGCCATTTCTCACCAACCACTGTTGGAAATCAATGAAACTTCACAGGGGTAATTGGTACCAAACATATTTGTGCATATATTCGGCATCTTTTGCTCAGGTAATTTGTCATTGAGTTTCAGCACTTTGATTTTTTCGTAGGTATAGTGTACATAAGAGATTTTTGTAAGGCTATTTCTTAGCAGCCACTGAATCTATTCAGTGGAAACAGTTTTAGGTATTCATATATCCATTATTGTGTCCAAGCCAAGATGGGGTTAATCACCGTCTGTGATAGTTATAGTTTTTGCAAAACTGCATTTGTATCTGAATAATCTGTAGTTAAATGCAGTAGATTATAATTTTTCAAAAATTATTTCTATTTTCTATTCTAACTGTGGCTTCTTATAAAGATCAAGGAACAGTCATGAAATAAGCCCATCATACTTGCATACAAAAAAGTGTTATAGAACCCATAACACTGAATCCTTGTCAGTAACAGTATTCATGACTGATTTTGGTAAAGACTGCATGAATGTTTTCCAGCCAGGGAATGGAGTGTATCTATATATTTTGTAAATCTTTTGCAGTTTAATGTCTATAACTCTATAGTACCTTGAGTGAATAATCTGGTTATGAAACATAACTAAGAATGATGTTGTGCCCATAAAATTTGTGACCACATTTGGTGATGATGCATTTAAAATTGTTCAAGTTTGAGAGCTGACACTGCTAATTATCCCCCAATCAAAGATGTAAGGTAATATTGATTAGCACATGTTGGTGGTCCATCATTCTGTTGGTAGACCAAAGCTTGTCCAACTTGACATGACAAGTAGATGACCCCTATCAATTTTGAGGTCAGCGGGGCAAGGTCATGGAGACCTTCGACAGAAATAACTTAATTGTCTGATCAATAACTAAAGAACGCTTTGAACAAGTGTCCTCAAACCTTAACAGTAGGTTGGTCATGACTAGTAGATGACCCATATCAATTTTAAGGTCAACAGAGACCTTTAACATAAACAACTTGTCCAATCAATAGCTAAGGAATGCTTTGGCCTAGTGTCCTCAAACTTTGTAGGTAGGTTGGTCATGACCAGTAGATGAAACCTATTGATTTTGAGGTCGACAGGTCAAGGTCATATGACAGTGACCATTAATTGTCTGCCATGATCAAGTTATAACTTTATTACCAGTATGGCCATAGATATATACCAGTAATGACTTGTGTGTATGTTCAAGTGTAATGTCTTTATCTCCCTCCAAATACTTGACCAAGTTAATATCTATCTTTACACAGATATGGCTGTGTCTGGACGGAAGATCTCTGACTCGATGTCTGGTTCTGCGGAAGAGTTTGACCAAAACTGTGAGCCATGTTTCTCCGGACAAAAGAGATCTGACTTTTCTGGGTCAGTATATAGAGGGTCTGCCGAGGACTTTGATCACAGCTGTGATCCATGTTTTACCGCCGGTCAGCATGTAGAGGCCCATGGCTTTTGCTTAGATTGTAAAGAATATCTATGCAAGAATTGCTTTACATATCACCAACGAACAAAAGCATTGAAAGATCACCAGCTCCTTGACAAAGATAGCATTGATAAGAAAGGCATTCCCAAAAGACATTCCATGGTGTGTACCGAGAAGTGCCATGTACACAAAGATCAAGTGATTAAATTTTTCTGCCAACAACATGAAGAGCTAGGCTGTCATGATTGCCTATCTTTAAATCATAGGACATGCAACCTTGAATATATACCTGACAAATGTTCAGGAATAGGATACAGTGAAGAATACACCAGGATATCACAGCTCCTTGACAAGAAAATGGAGGAAGTAAATGCTGTTGTGAAAAAAGCTACAGAAAGAGAAAAAGAGATTGACACCTATCATGAGGGACTGATCAAAGAAATCGATCAATTCCAAGAAGAAGTAAATAATCGCATACAGCAAATACGAAATGAAATTCAGGCAGAAGTCGACAAAAAGAAGTCCTCGGACAAGGAAATAGTCCAGGGTGTGCTTGATACATGTACAAAAGTTTCTACAGACATCAGCAAACTTCAGTCCAGTCTACTAGAGAACAAAACTACAAAACAAAATGGTCAACTTTATATTGCCTTGAAACAAGCCATGTCCAAATTGAAGTCAGATAAGATCAAGCAATCTGAATACGAACTGGAGAAGACCAGCAAGCAATACAGATTTAAACCCAACCATGACCTACAGAAGATGCTATCCAAACAAAAGGTGTTTGGGAAGCTTTTGCTGTGTGTTTGGAAGATAGAAAGACTCGCTAACAAAGAAGATATAAATATCAGATCAAAGTCAGACAAGCACACATGCAATATCACTGGATGTGCTGTCTTATCCTCTAACAAGCTTGTGCTGGCTGATAGTGAAAACAATAAACTGAAAGTATTGGACACACAAAGTAAACGTGTGATAGAAAAGAAAAAGCTGGACTCGTCACCACATGACATTACAGCACTACCCGAGGACCAAATAGCCGTAACAATGCCATACAAGGAGGAGATCCTTATAATGACATCAGGCAGCAAACTGTCAACAGTTCATACAATTCCTGTTAAAGGACCTTGTATGGGTATAACTTATCATCAAGATCATCTCTATGTAGCATGTAAGAATAGTAACAATGTTGTTGTACTGGATATAAAAGGTAATTTTCACAACACAATTTCCTTGAATAATGACACACATGTACTGAAAAATCCAGTATACATTGTGGTGAGTGAAGATTCAAGACTTATCTATATCAGTGACTTTGACAATGCATGTATAGTCAGTTTAACATTACAAGGTGAGCTATCAGGTGTGTACAAGGACTTTACTGAACCACGGGGAATGTTGCTGTTAGGTGATGGATCACTACTGGTGTGCTGTTATGAGGGCACAATTCATCAAATCGCAAGAGACTTGAAGCAAGATCAGAAAATGACAGGTGGTCTGCAGAAGCCACAGTCTATATGCTACAATCATCTTCAACATGAAGTCTACATTGGTGGCGAGCAGTGTGATCAGCTGAAGGTGCTCCGAGTGTGAAATAACATGTCCACACAAGAAGCTTCAGGCAACATGTAACACTTTAAATACAGCGACACCAGTATGACAAGGCCATCATGATTACCACAATCATTAGTAAAATGATTACCACATAAATATGACTTTCCATTTCATTTTGTTTCATCTATCATCTATCACTCTCATCATCTTTAAAAATGCAACCAGGGATTTGACGGGTATTTTGTCATAATTGTAAGTGTTACTTCTGAAAAAAGTTAATTACAAAATTCAAGCATAATTCAATGGAAACATGATTTTATATTGGAAAAAGAGAAATTTAACTCACTGCTCAAAATCTATGCCTTATTAAAAAGGTTGTGTTTTTAAAGTTGTTAAGTATAGTATACATGCACCATACATGTATTTTCCAGATTATTCAGAGTCTATCAGCTCATAACAAAACCCCTGAGCTGATATGTTTAAATATACTGAAAGAAAAAAGAAACAAACAAGAAAAACGCAGCAATGCCGTCTAAGCAGGTTTCAATGGCGCCTGGGAAATTGTAGAATTGAACAAGAGCTGTCTCGTCTATTCGAGGGCTTGTCAGTAAAATGTTGTTTTTTTTGTCTACAAATAGGTATACTGTGCAAGCATTAAGGTGAAACTTATAAAACAACAAGAGCTGTCACTCATAAGTGACGAATGCCCCGGAGGTGGTGATGCCTGGATATGGTGCTTGTACATTGCACTACTTTTCATTGCCATAATTAACCATATTAAAAGTTTTGTATAAAATCATTGGTCATTGAAGTAAGGTGATGTGACAGAAAATATACAGAAAGAAAGGCAGATAGTTAAAAACATACGGCAATAAAGGGTTATGGTTCTTGGGCACTGCATTTTCCTTGAATGTCCTCTCTCATTGTAACCAATTTGAATGATTTTACTCCGGCACTTAAAGAATAATGCTCTGGACAAGAAAATATAAGACAGGGGGATAATTAAAGAAACAGGCAAAATAAAGTTATGGTTCTTGTATACTGTATAACCTCTCATTGTGCTCTATCACTGTACTAAGTTTCAAGTAATTTCCTTTAATACTTTTTGAGTTATGCTCCGGACAAGTTAGTATTTGTTAAAAAATCTAAGTATGAAAACAGGTATACTATGCAGTATGGTTGACAGAGTTATGTGACTTGTAGCAGTTGTCTATATTGCCATTACAAACAAGTGTGCCAAGTTTGAATTAAAGGGGGGTTGTTATGGGGGGAATTAGTTTTTTATAAATTATTTATTGAATGAATGGGGGGTTATTATATATTTTTTTTTTTTATTGGTGTATGGTTAAAAAAAGTTCAAAACTACCCATCCACATCCACATTTATATATTTTTGTATTTTTTAAATAAATTTTTTTTGTATTTTTTATGATGTGTGGGGGATGCAGATTTCATATATGTTTGGTGGTATAGAAGGAATTTCTGTTATATTTGTCCGAATAGTCGAGCTAGAAAGTCAAAAAAAAAGTTATAAATTTTATTAATTTGATTTTTTTTGTGGGACACATAAAAAACTGAAATTTTTATATTTTATTTGTATCCTCTCCCAACACCCCCCCCAACCATACACATTTTTTTTTTTTTTTTTTTTTTTATATTTTTTTTGTGTTTGTTTTTTTTTTTTTTTGGGGAGAATTTTTTTTATATATTTTTTTTTTTTTTTTTTTTTTTTTTTATTTTAATTTGGAGGGAAAAATTTATATTTTATTATTTTTTTTTTTTTTTTTTTTTCTTGTTGTGTTCGCACTTATTTTATTGGTTATTTTATATCATATTATTTTTGTTTTTTCTCATGTTAGAATTTAGTTCATAAAAAATAGTTTTGTTAATTAATAGCGTGGTCGAGTGTATGCGTATAGATTGATATTATCTATACATATATGCATGTAGATATATGATAGCATTAACATTGTACTAATTTTGATAAACTATATATAATATACGGACCCTGATATATATCATAATGAAAGCAACATTTACAATATAGTGACGAACGTCCAACAACTTTGGCATTTTGTGTAATTTTTTTGGTTTTAAGCCCGTAGACTCAATGGAGTATATTTCAAAGTTTCACAGTTATTAGAAAAATTGAAAAAAGAAAAGCTTTTGACGATTTTTACAGATGATTTTCTCATAAGATTATTAAATAAATACTTGCTGATATTTCCAAAGCACTGTGAATACTTATGACTTATAACTTAGAGCTATTTTCTGGATTTTTATTTTGAAAAAAATATTTGTAATGTAATGTTTATATAAATGATTATGTAATAGCATATTTTGTAATAAGAATTTGTGTATAAAAACTATAAAATTATGTGACAAATAATATTGACGTAAATACTGGCAATCAAGGCAAAGGCTATTGCAAGTGTTTGGGGTATTTTTTCTCGTTTTCCTTATGGTTGATTTTACTGATTAACAGTCCCTTGACCTACAGCGCATTAGCCAAATTCACGATTTCTATTACACTAGTTTTCATGACAAGAAGTTGTGAATTTAAAATGTAAGCGCAATTTTGAAGAGAAGTCATTGATGATTCACATTCTACATTAATCATATCGATATGTAGCCGCCACTAAATATAGGCCACGAAAAGAATACTGTGAGTACAGCCTAAGACCGGCTGGTGTCAATGCATATAGAAATATATATATTAAAAATAATGTGGTATGGTGGATTCTTCGCATAACTTATACATTTATTAAACAGTAATACTGATACAAAATCTGAAACAGCATTATTTTATAGACTAAAGTCAGGTTGTCTGCATATGTAATACAATTCCATTTTCTCCGTTAGGACATAGCAAGTTTCGTTGGTTTGCCATCAAAGGTTGTATGCGGTTATTTGATTTCGCTGACTGCGATAATTGCTGACTTAAAATGTCTGAAATCATTCTAGGTTTACAGGGTTAATGATACTTTCACAAGTGTCTTGGGACAGCTTGATTATGAATGGAACCAAATAAATTTATAAGCAGAATACTGTTTTTTGTGTGTTGATTTTATCTTTTATCTCTATTATCATAGAGATTCATGTTAACCTTACACCCACCTTACACGAAAATATTGGCACTTACCCTTTACTTTACTCAATCTGTAAAACCGTTCATATTTTGTATAAAAATTACTAGATATTGTTCATTGCTGTGCTTAATGAACATTTGCCATTGACCGAGTTACTAACATCGAAAACAATGAATCGAATGAATTTCATTGTATCACTCAACTGGTACCTAATATCAGAGGCATTCTATGTCTCTGCTTATAATATGACCCAGCACTAAAGTACACATCTATCTTCGGCAACGTAATGTTTAAAGAAAGCATTGTTTTGGTGTATGAAAGTCCGACGGCCTAAAGTCACTGGAGAGTATTATGTACTATCTATAACGCCGAGAACTGTCTGGTGACAGCCTCGTCACATAGATATGAGCGCACAATATTAAACGGGCCCCTGTCATCTTGACCTTCCACCTTATACCCCGGAACATGGACCATGCACAACTAAGCATGGTACTTATCACCTCGGTGAAGTATCATTTAAATTCTGACCAGGGGTTTTGAGATTAACATTCAGAAGATTTTACTATTTCGAGCCACTGCGTCCTTGACATTTGATCAGGTGACCCGAAACATAGACCATGCACAACTAAGCATATTACTTATCACTTCTGTGAAGTATCATTAAATTCTGAAAAGTGGTTTTAGAGATTTAGCGTCCACAAGATTTTACTATCTCGAGACCCTTTCACCTTGACCTTTGACCTAGTGACTCGAAACATGGACCATGTACAACAAGGCATAGTACTTATCACTTCTGTGAAGTATCATTAAATTCTGAACAGGGGTTTTGGAGTTTTAGTGTCTACAAATGGACGGACGGACAAACGAACGAACGAACGAACGAACGGACGGACGGACGGACGGACAGACAAGCTGAATTTAGTATTCCCCCTTTGTGTTCGGGGGTATAACTTCAAAACTTCCATAAAGATGAGCTATAGTATCACATGTTCTAATGTAGCGTCACATATATTTACTCCCATGTAACTTCAGACAAAGTTAACATTATTTCTGCAGATAATGGACTGATGGAACTAGCAGACGACATTACAGCCACATGAACATTCTGAGTAAATTTCTTACCCAGTCCAACTGAAAAACGAACAGTGATCACTATCGACAGCTCTATGTTACCCACTCAAACTAAAGGATAAACAGAAATAATTACAGACAGTTCTATTTTACAACTGAACAACGAACAGAAGTCACTATAGACAGCTCAATGTTACAACTGAAGAATTAATATAGGTCACTATATACGGCTCTATGTTGTCCACTAACCAACTGAAGAACGGACAGAGGTATCTAAAGACAGCTCTATGATGCAATTAAAGAAGGAACAGAGGTTAGACCTAAAAAAATAGTAATAATACTATAGACAGCTCTATGTTACAATCGAAGAACGAAAAGAGGTCAATATAGACATATGATGATTCAACAGTGGAATGGCTTAAGAATCAGAATTTGAAGCCGGTCTCGGCTCGATTTCTCAATTGGGACCATCCGTTGTTCCTAGATAGAATGAAGACTATAAATTCACTTCAAGGAAGTGGAGATTGACACTATCTACGTCTTGTTCCAAGTCAAGGGCTCAATTTATTGTGTTTTATAACGTAAATCTATACATGTGTTATGTTTTTCAGAAATTCTTACCTGTTCACGACATATAGCCATGGCAGTATGGACAAAATATGTGGTGTACATATCCTCACTCAGAAGTATACAGAGCACTATTGTATTATGCATAGATATAATCAAATTTAAAGAAAATGAAAAAAATGAAATAAAATCACGCAACAGCACTTCACACGTTTGATGAATAATAAGTAAAATATTTAGGAATTTATTTTTAATGTAGAAGAAAAAACTGCCCGAGAGCCATGCATGAGGGGCAGCCAACTTGAAGTTTGTGACATCATAGATAAATTGGTGTGACTTCATCATCATATGAGTATTTTACAATGCAGTTACCAAACATAAAAACAACTTACTACATGTGTGCAGTTACCAAGACTGGATCAGCTGTGGAAGGTATTTTTTTCACGAGAAATGGCAAATGATTTAATCTTAACTTGAGTAGATCTGATTGATCTGATCTATTGAATTAATGTTTTCTGATGTTAAAGTAGTGAACTTTCAAGTTGTAGAAATAAAATGGTAAGTGTATCAGCTATTTTGTTACTTCGTGACATAGAATCTTACCATTTTTTGCTTTACACTCTAGTAAATAAAAAGTACTAATTTTCTACGTAATATACTGAAGAAAAAAAGAAACGCAGGGTAAACCTTCGTTGTGATTTGAAGGAATGAATTAGACGTTTTAATATCTATAATAGTAAAAAAATCTTCCATAACCAAATTTCCAAAAATTAATCAGTTTATGGCCCCTGTTCTGTTAGCCGTACCATAAGTGAAGGGAATAACAATTCAATATAAATAGTGGGATGTGTAGGAGTAAAATAGTATTGCCTTTTTTTGATACCCTGCGTTTCTTTTTTCTTTCAACATATTACAATGTATATTTGAATTAGGGGGCCAAATTTTCGTAGAAAGGTCCATTCTGAGGGGTTGTAGATATATTTGCGCAATTTTGACTTCACAGAGACAAACAGAGAATAGTCAAAGCAAGGATGACTTCTTTTACAAGATTGTTAAAATTGTACTTTTATTAAATGCAGACAGATGTAAATGAAAATACAGAGTCCGCCTCCGTGGCCAAGTGGTTAAGAGTCGCTGACGTGAAACAACTGTAACCTCTAATATATTGAGGATTATGGGTCCGAGCCCTGCCACCAATAATGAAACTTCGTGTGAGAAAGTTTGCAATAGGTGTCTAGTACCGGTTCTTCCCAGGGACGATGGTTAGGTAAACTGCACGCCTGTCTAAAATGACCGAAATACGGTTGAAGCGGGCATTAAACTCCATCCATGGGAAAACTATTCCCGCCCCCTGAGGCCTTGCTATTTGATATTTAAACATGAGCTGACCAATCTTCGTAGAGAAGTCATGTCAGTAAAGTTTGGTTGAAATAGCTTTTGTGGTTTAAGAAATGTTGTATGAAATAAAATGTTGATGAACAAAACGATTTAATAGTGGCTTCATAAAAATGCTCGCAATAAACATTTAGTGGTGAGGTGAGCAAAAAAATGCAGCCACAACACAGTGTGATTTTCGCTATACTCTATCGTCATGTTCATTTAAGAGAATACGTTCAAATATCATCTAATTGAAAATCAGTAATACAGGCTTTTCCCTTAAAACAGACTTGTGAACGTACCATTACTGTAATAACATTGAAGCTTTCATTTTATTCAAGCTGCAAAAATGTTACAAACTAGGTCAATCTAAAATGGGGGTTTAACTGATAATGTTTACAACTTGTAAATTATCTACTAGTATCAAGTGACGTGATTTTCTATCCGGTAGCGAGTTCAAAGTCCTCTGGCTCAGGAATTCAAGCTTGCATAATCTACGTTTGTTTTTTAGCAAATACGATTCACCGGAATGAAGATATGATTATATGTGAAATCTTGAAGGAACTTCAAGCATTATGAACTGATCTATGTCATTTATAGCAAGTTTAATATTTTCGTAACAGTTGGAGTGTTGTCAGGTAACTCTTGAATAATTTCCTATCCTCAACCAATTTTGCTAACCCATGTGACTTTTTAGCTCAACTGTCATCATGAAAATTCGTAAGAATGAGTGTCTTGATGATCTCTAGGTCATGTTAATAACTGGGCCACAAGGTCAAATCAAGGGAAACCTTGTAAACACTTGTAGGGGCCATATTTGATACCCAATTTGCAAATTGTTTGTTTGTCCGAATGTTTTGAATCAGAGTTACCTGGGGTCAGTAATTAGGTCACCATGGTTGTTGCCATTCATTTGTCTGTATGATGTCTGCCAATATCTCTTATAACACTGGGTGGCTTTCAAACAACCTTGAGTGATTAGTGACTTTCACCTTTTGATTGCAAGATCCATGCGGGGAGGAGGGGGGCATATATTTTGCAGAAAAACAACCTGTTGTGTTACATTTAATTTAAAAAAAAACTGCATTTGTATCTACCTAAATGATATATAGTTAAGCTAAATGCAGTAGAACTGAATGCAGGTTTTCAAAAATTACTTTTATTTTCTCTTTACCTGTGGATTCTCATAAAGATCAAGACAGACTCACAAACTGTCAAAAAATAGACCCTTTATACTCGCAGTAAACATAAACAAAAATGTTAAACACATTTGTATACAAATGTAGCTCAAAACAAAGATAGCAGTATGACTGAGTTGGTAAAGTTTAAGACAGATAATAGACTGTGATTATATATTTGGTAAACTTTCTGCAATTTAATATTTATTACTCCCTAGTGTATTGAGCGAATAGCCTGGTAGTGAAACCTAGCTAAGATGTTGTGCCCATAAGTTTTGTGAGCAGATTTGGGGATTTTGAAGTTCGAGGAATTTTCAAGTTCGAGAGCAGACGCTAATAATTTAGTAAACTTTTAGCACTTCAAGGGCCATAACTCCTGAATGCCCCTAGCATTTTTTTTTGGCTGTTTATTGAACTTGCCCTTAGATATTATTCTCATAAACATCGTTATCAGGATTTGTGATGAACCGAGGTCATTTCAGGTTAAAGAGCTGTAATGTGATACTGCTGTGATTGTTGTTTTTTTAAATAAATTTTAGGACAGTAACTAAAGATACCCTCTAGCAATGTTACTTGGTGTAAATCTTTGGCGAGACATCTCTCCAATAAACAGTCTGATCAGGTTTCGTGAGGACTAGAGTAAGAGAGCGGACAAAATAAGTCTCGCCTGTAGATATGGGGGAATAAAAAGTGTACACGCATCTTTATTGTTTGGTATTAGTGGAGATGACAATCAAGTTTTTAATTTTATCATTGTCATAAATAAATGGCGCTTGTGTGTACGCTCAAGTGTAATGACTTTATCTCCCCTGTAGATACTTGACCAAGTTGATATCTAATTTTACACAGATATGGCTGACGCTGGACGAAAGATACATGACTTCTATGGGTCAATATCTGAGTCTACAGAAGACTTTGACCACAGTTGTGATCCATGCCTGACCGCCGGTCAGCATAAAGAAGTTCATGGATTTTGCTTAGATTGTAAAGAATATCTATGCAAGAATTGCTTTACATGCCATCAAAGAACAAAAGCATCTAAACATCACCAGCTCCTTGACAGAGATAGCATTAATAAGCACGGCATTCCCAAAACACATTCCATGGTGTGTACTGAGAAGTGCCAGGTACACAAAGATGAAGTGATTAAATTTTTCTGCCGACAACATGAAGAGCTAGGTTGTCATGATTGCGTATCTTTACATCATAGGACACGTAATCTTGATTATATACCTGACAAATGTTCAGGTATTGGAGACAGCGAAGAATATAAAAGGACATCCTGGCTCCTTGATAAGAAAATAAGAGAAGTAAACGTTATTGTGAAAAAAGCAACAGAAAGAGAAAAAGAGATTGACACCTGTCATGAGGGTCTGGTCAAAGAAATCGATCATTTCCAAAAAGAAGTAAATGACCGCATACGGCAAATACGAAACAAAATTCAGGCAGAAGCTGACAAAAAGAAGTCCTCAGACAAGCAGATAGTCCAGGGTGTGCTTGATTCATGTACAAAAGTTTCTACAGACATTAGCAAACTTCAGTCCAGTCTACAAGACAACAAAGCTACAAAACAAAATGGACAACTTTATATTGCCATTAAACAAGCCATGTCAAAACTGAAATCAGATGAGATCAAGAAATCTGAAGAAGTATTAGAGAAGACCAAGATGCAATACAGATTTGAACATAATGAAGATCTACAGAAGATGCAATCCAAACAAGACGTGTTGGGGAAGCTCCAGCTCTTTCTTTGGAAGATAGACAGACTCAGCCACAAAGAAGATATAAATATCAAAATAAAGTCAGATGAGGACATATGCATTATCACAGGATGTACTGTCTTATCACCTAACAAGCTTGTGCTGGCTGATTTTAACCACAATAAACTGAAAGTATTGAACAAACAAAGCGAACTTGTCGTAGAAGAGAAAAAGCTGGATTCATATCCATGGGACATTACAACACTACCTCAGGACCAAATAGCTGTAACGATGCCAGAGAAGGAGGAGATCCTTATAATGACACCAGGCAGCAAACTGTCAACTGTTCACATAATTCCTGTTAAACGACGGTGTAGAGGTATAACTTATAATCAAGATCATCTCTATGTACTCTGTGAGAATCCTAACAATGTTGTTATACAAAAGGTAATATCCACAATACAATTTCCTTGAATGATGATATACTGAAAGATCCATGCTATATTGTGGTGAGTGAGGATTCAAGACTTATCTATATCAGTGACCCTATCAGTAAGTGTGTAGTCAGTATAACATTACAAGGTGAGGTATCAGCTGTATACAAGGATCTTCCTGGACCATGGGGAATGTCGATGTTAGATGATGGATCAGTGCTGGTGTGCTGTTGGGATGGCACCATTCATCATATCTCAGGAGACTTGAAGCAAGGTCAGAAAATGATAGGTGGTCAATGGTATTCATGTATTATATGCTGCGATAATCATAAACATGACGTGTCCTTTCGTGGCGATTGTTCTGTACTGAAGTTGCTCAGCGTGAAATAACAAGTTCCAATGATGCAACACACATCAAGAAACTTTAGGCATATGTACAACACCTATTACAGTGGCACCAGTATGGCAAGGACATCATGATTACCAACAACCATTAGTAAATATATTACCACATAAAAAGGACACCATACTTCCCAGATTATCTGGTACTATCAACTGCTAACAGAAACTCCTAGCTGGTATTTCTTAATATAATAATGGGGGTTGACAGCAAAACTGTCGTAAGTCATTCTTTATTTCAACCCTCATATTATTATTATAGACTTTGGTAAATATAAGTTTAAACCTTACACACTTTAAAATTGTCCTATCCATCTTTCAATTTGGGCTATGTCGTTGTGGAAAATATATGTGAAGAAATAATCGCGGTAACGGTGATTTCACGATCACTAATATTAAAAGCCCGCAGATATTTCTTCACATACACACGGGTGGTTAACTCTCCCCACCACCACAAAATGGGTGAAAAGAAATTGTGGGGGAGCACACTTCCGAGGTGGTGGGGTTCTACAAAATAAACAAGAACTGTGAGTATGATTTTTGGAAAATTTTGTTTTTAATTATTTTGTTGGGGAAGAACTTTCAAAAGCACCACCCCACCACCTTAAAATCCCTACCGCATCGTACTCAACCCCACAACCCCATTTGAGAAATTGGCTGTAATTTCAATTTATTTACTCACCGGATCGTCTAGTGACAATGAATGGCTATTTTGTACATGTACTCGTACGTTGCATGTAAAATACATTCGGAAAAACGGGATTTTGGACAAAAAAATAAGGATAGTTTAACTTTGGTAATTGAAAATCGAGATTTTCGCCAACCTATAAACGTTCTAGAGACTACAATTTATGGAATTCTGTTTCGACAATTCGTGCAAACGGTAGTCTCAACATTTCTACTAGTAACTACATTGCCTGATTTTAAAAAGTTCTTCAACAAAATAATTTAAAACAAAACACCCGTGATACAGTACTATAAATTTTTATTTAGAATATCATTGTATATTTCATTTACTAATGACTCAGCAATCAAAAGACCAGCAAATTACTATGTACAGTCAAACCTGTGTTATAAGACCTCCATTATAACACCCTCCTGTGAATAAATACAATAAATTAATACCTGAGAGGAGAAAACAGTACACTATTCATCTACCGTAGAAACATCTGTAAATAAAGACCACCTGTCAACAATATATTGTTTGACTGAAGATTTTTTTCTGCTAGTGGTCCTAGCTCACAGGTTTGAGTGTACATAAGACCTTTTCGTTGAATGTCGTTTAATGTTTAACAGCAAATGTACTGTGATAACAGGTATATTTAAGTAACAAAGTTTGTGTAGGTATGTGTAAAAGACTACAAACAATGTATTAGCTATTCGTGTCACAAAAAGTTATATGTGCTACTTAAAGTATTTTATGCCGCTGTATATGTGTATGTACATAATATGTTATTATTTTTACTTTAATATAAGTAAACACACAAATTTTAATTCAAGTTCATTCTTTTTTTAAATAACAACTTATATAACTGTATAAGCCTATAAGATAAACTAAAAGCTAGAATCTGGTTTTGGAAATGCATCTTGTAAAAATGCAAAGTCAAATTTATTATATACAAAGAACTGGTTTCCTGGTAACTATAGGGGGGACTAGCAGATTTTAAAGCTTTCAATGTTTCATGTATCATACTGGTCGAATAACAGTTCCTTTATTATGTGAATTCTTTTTCAATGAACTTAGTGTTACAGGTAACTCAAAATTCTGAAAGTCACAGCTTTACTGTAAATATTTCTGCACTTTGTTATCATTTTGAAACACTTTATCCCGCAACATTTTTGCTAAGGTAAATACATGGTTTTGTATATGTCACTGAGTCACAATCAGACCTGGGGCTGACTATTTGTTTCTCAGTTATTAATTACATTACTAAATCAAGTAAGGATGGCTCAGAAACAAATATCACTCATGTTTCGGAAAGGATTTTATTTTTGATTTTTTTAAATAGAAATAATGTGTTCTGATTTTTATTTCGTATAGAAAGCATGAAAATTCACAAACAACAGCATAATCAGTCACTATGGTATGTTATCATTAATCTTGTCACTGAGTGTATACCAGTTGTAATGACTACATAGATATGTTTGATACTATTATATTGGACATTTTGTCTATCTGTTAAATATAATGTTTGTAAACTTATTATGTATATTTCAATTCTACGTATGCTTGAGATAATGCGTGTATTTGTGAATATTACTTTTATCATACCGTTTATATGTGCAATTCATGTGTCTATTAACTTAGTAGTTTGAAAATATTGTAAAAAAAATAATAGGAGCTGCCACCTAATTACTCCCCAACCTCTAACTATACATGCTTATCGTGCCTCTCCAGTGTAGGACTACGGTAAAATACCAGATATTGAGGGTTAAATTCAATACTAAATATCACATATCTAAAACTATATAAAGACTTACAACGGCTTTGCACCTAACATAGGGTATGGGTGTTGCAAAATTGCTGAAATTTTACACAAATGGAGCTGATTAGATTAATGAAAATGGTCACTTAAGAAACGCCCCAATTTTGGAAGAATCCGAAGATGCTTTTAGTAATGTTATAAACAACACACCACATTTGGGAGGCAGATGGATATGTAGCAACTAGAATCGTAGTACGGTAACTTAATAAACACCCGATTTTGGAAAATCATATATATTAAGACTATGATACCTGCAAATTGTTGATGTATCTGTGATTCATGTAACAAATATTACACTGTTACAATTTATTATCTTTTTTTAACATAATGCTTGTTATACGTGACAAAAACAAAACTATATCCGTCCCTTCGGAGGGACAACATTTAAAAGGCATATTGATACTTATCATCTAGAATCATATATATTTTTCAAGATTGTTTTTAATATCAATCAAGTGTGATTTTTTGCCTTAAATTTATAATTTCTACCTTCTACTGTACGTAAATGCTTGAAATCAAAGTTGGATCATTTTAGATCGGAACTTTTAATTGCCATTTTTTAATTTTTGAGAAATCGACTTTAACTATCTGTGAAAGAAAATTTTTAATTTGATTTAAAATCATTCGTTCAAGTCCTATATATGTAGTAAACATTCGTTATTTAAATGAGTAAAAAGACTTACATACCTTTTGCATTGACCACTGATAACGGATAGCTTAGATTACGTTTTGGAGACAAAAAATCAAGTATACGTAATACAAAACTGTCGATTTGTTTAGACAATTTGTTTGTTATACAAATGTACAGTCAAGCCTGTTTTGGGGAGCCATACAATGGATGTATAAAAATGGGACCTTTAATTGTATATTATATGACAAAAGCTATATTGAGATATATGAGTATTGACTGCTGAATGTATGGGTACTTAGTTGAGGTGAACACTAACACAGGTTCACATTTAGAAAGGTGGATTATGTTGCATGTTTTAACATTAAATGTGACTTTTGAATGTAAACTTGAGAGAAAAATTGAAATAAGAGTTGTATGAATTGTACAGGAAAATGACAATGAACAGTATAAAATGGAAAGTGACTTGAAACTTTTAATACACAAAATGTAAATTTTGATTTGAAAATGAATGGGAAGCACAAAGGTGATCTTTAATAGTCACGAGATTCCTTATTAGATAATCTTGGTTCTTGGATACCACTACCCGTAGACTTTAGCCAGAAGTTTGATTATTCTGTATTTCAGCAAGGAAACCATCAGCAAGCAAAACTGATGGTAGTTGTAAAGCTTAAATCATTGATCAAAATCAATTCAGAATATACGAACTGTATATACATGTACAGTTTGTGGGGAACTTATGAACGCTCGATTCAGTTTGAAGGACAAAGTCAATGTACATAAATGTTTAATTTTGTTATATTGTTTCATCCAAAACACTATGTTTACCTTTACAGTGGACACACAAATACAACTGGAAATCTAATAAGGTCAAATGATGCTAGTATTGTATGAATTTAGTTTATAATAAAAAATGAGTGGTCAAAGTGTATACCTGATAGCATTGTCATTGTACTAATTTTGATAAATAGGGTATCAAAATTCAGTATGTTATGTGATGTATATTTTCAATGAAATAAGGTATAATGATTCAAGGGAGACAACTCTTTGCAAAAGCATGAAGAAAAATGAAATATTTTGTCTGAGTTGTCGCCCTTAATTAACTTCATTCGAAAATGATATTTTACCACGGACCTATATACACATTTATACTCTACAAAATAAGAAACTTCCGCTAAGTTTGCTTGGACATTGCTAGATGAAAACAAAACGGTGGAATCATTGTTATACATGCGTTTAAAGAGTGCTCCATGATGTATCGTTTAATGCAAAAATGATGGCCAAAGGTTAACAGAATAAGGGGGAAATTTTGACCAAGTGAGGTAGGTATAAAAACAAAAATAACACTTGATAACGGGTATGACCACCTCTTGAGTAGCATAGAATTGACTAAAGTGTTGATTTCTGCCTGTGGAATATTGTTCCATTCCTGAATGAGCGCTTGACGAAGTTCTTGACATTAGCAGGTGGGTTGGGACGACGCCTTACTCGTCTGTCTGATCAGAATATCACAGACGTGCTCGATTGGGTTGAGATCAGGACTTTTAGCAGGTCAGTAATCAATGAAAAATCATTCATCTGTTCCATAACAACGCCAATATCTTGATTTTTCAGCATGATAATGCCACATCTCATACAGCTATAGACACTGTAAATTTTCTTGCAACAAATAACATTGATTTCATTGATGACTGGTCCGCTAAAAGTCCTAATAAGAGGTGGTCATACCCGTTATTAAGTGTTATTTTTGTTTTTAACCCCTACCACACTTGGTCAAAAATTCCCCCATATTCTGTTAACCTTTGACCATCATTTTTTCACCAAACGATGCATCATGAAACACTATTTAAACGCATATATAACAATGAGTCCCCCGTTTTGTTTTCATCCAGCTATGTTCAAGCAAACTTAGCGGAAGTTTCTTATTTTGTTTAGTATATGTGTATATAGGTCCGTGGTTTTACTATTCATGTTCATATTTTTACAAGAGAAATCCGTAAAGTTCATTGACAGCACAGTAAACTGAAGATTATGAAACAGAGTGATTTATTTTTGTTTTAAACACTTGACTGCACCATGATATTAACAGCCTCATGCGCACAAAAGAGAGCTTTTTACAGTGAAAGCAACATTTTCAATGTGCTCTATGGTGATGAACGTCCAACACCTTTGGCATATAGTGAAGTTCATTTAGCTTCAAGCCCGTAGACTCAATGGAGTATATTTCAAAGTTTCACAGTTCTTAAAACCTTGAAAAAGCTGTTAACGATTTTTATAGATGACTATCATTGGTGATTTTCTTATTATATTGAATATTTGCTGTTATTTACAAAGCAATGTGAATAATTTAGATTTTTAACCTACAGCTATTTTCTGAAATTTTATTGTAATAAGAAATTATTTTAATGTGATTTTTTATAAATAATTAGCTGTATGAATACTGGAATAGTGTATTTTGTGATAAGAATTTGTGTATAAAATTATATGACAAAGAAACTGACGTAAATACTTGCAAGCAAGGCAAAAGCTATAGCAAGTTTTGGGGTATATTTTTCTCGTTTTCCTTATCATGGCTGATTTTATTGATTAACAGTCCATTGCCCTACAGCAAATTAGCTAAATCCACAATTTCTATTACGCTAGTTTTCATGACGAGAATTTGTGAATTTGTGAATTTAAAATATAAGCGCTATTTTGAAGAGAAACAATTCATGATGATTCAGGAATTCATTGTCAATCTATTTAGGACCAATAACCAAAGTTTTTCTAATGCAAAAATTACCCATTTTACAGTGTATCAATACATATAGCAAGCATATTCACTTGTTAGACTGACCACGAGCAGGTATATAAACTTTCTGGACTGATATATATAAATTTAGGTAGGATATTTCTAGGTTTTCTATGGTTTTCTCTATATTTTTTTATGGAACGGATAATAAATTGAGTGCAAAAGGCAGTTATGTAAATATATCAAACAGGAACATATTTATTAATGAGTCATATTTCAATGTGTATTTCAAAATCAATCTTGTGCATGAATTGATTTCAGTTCCGTCAGATTGATAGTGATATTTTAGCTGAATCCACATAAATGATATATTCGTTCCAGATCAATCTACAAACAAAATACAATAGGATAAACGTGTAAATTGCAAATTTAATCTTTCAAAAAGTATGAGTTTACAATGCAATTGATTCTTGGTCAATTATGTAAGTGGGTAATTTTGATTACACATTTTTCATGCCAAATGTAAAGCAGTAAAAAAAAAACATTCTTTGTTCAAATAAACATTTCCTAAAAGAAATCACAAATCCTTGCTTGTCAGTACATCAATATAATTTTGTTATTGTTTCTTGATTAAATAATGTGGATAAAGACATGACAATCAGTGAAGGTTTTTGATTAAGAAATTACAGACTGTAAACCTAGAAACAATCAAGGATACTATATTTCACACTTTTCATAAGTTGTGGCTACAAACTGTTATTACATGAATCAGATCGATATGTAGCCGCGACTAAATATAGGCCACGAAAAGAATACTGTGAGTACAGCCTCAGACCAGCTGATGTTAATGCAAATAAAAATATATATAATAAAATAAAACAGTATGGTGGATTGTTTCTCATAACTATTGCATTTATTAAACATTATTACTGATACGAAATCTGAAACGGCATTACTTTATGGACTTGCATCAGCTTGTCTGCATATGTAATACTAGTCTAATTAATTCGATGTTGAAGCCAACGATGAGCACTTTTTCGGAGGTTTACCTACTATAATATATCACATCCAAAAAAACGGGTCAAATCGATGAGCGTAATGAATTAAGCTAATGTAATACAGTTCCATTTTCTCCAGTAGGACGTAACAAGTTTCGTTGTTTTGCCATTAAAGGTTATTTATGCTGAAATACACTTACTGCGATAATTGCTAACCTAAAACGTCTGGAATCATTTCTAGGTTTACCGTTTTCAGGGTTAAGTGTCTTAGGACTGCTTGATTATGAATGGAAGCAAAATTAATTTATAAGCAGAATACTGTGTTTGTGTGTTGATTTTCTTCATTATCAGAGAGATTCATGTTAGCCTTACACCGCCAAGTACAAGGTGGATAGGAAACCCAAAATATTGGCACTAACCCTTCACTTTACTGAATTTCTAAAACGTTCATATTTTGCTTTAACTAGTTTTTGTTTATGACTTTGCTTAATGAACATTTGCCATTGACTGAGTTACTAACATCGAAAACTATGAATCGACCTACGCGGAGCGGCACTGGCTATCACGAAAGTAGATATATCTGTCTTCGGCAAGGTAATGTTTAAAATAAGTATTCGTTTAGGTGTATAAAAGTCCAAAGGTATCAAGTTACAGCTGCACACAAGAAATATTCGCTGGTATACCAGCGAGAGTTGCCCCTTCAAATTCTGGCATGACTCATGAACCTTTCATTGTGATTACCAACGGGATACAGAGCTTTCTATCCGCTCCAATTGTCCGAATTCCGCACTTGTTTGAATTCAAAATATTTTATGGGAAGCTTCAGTATCAGGAGGGGTTGCATTTATTAGCATGTGTGATGATATTCTTTGATTTTCTGACCCCTTTAATAAATGCCTCATAATTATGTTAAGTATATCGGTAGCGTATATGTGTCCACGCCGATTTTCAGTAGCTACAAACTGAAATTCAACGAAACTTTATAAGCGTCAGTATTAAAAGAAGATACGCATATAATCATCATATTAAGATTCCATGATGTTTCACTCAGTTGCAGCCTTTTGATATACTGCTTTCATATGATAAACAACTTTATGATTTATGTTTATCTTTGACAAACTCAAACAGTATGTAGGTGATAATGTGCTTACTATGGAAAATGATACAATGTTATTTAGAGAATCGAGTTTATACTCCACACAATTTAATGTGACCATGAAAGTAAGTACAATGTACAGTTTTAAAGAATACATTCAAACTCGAGTTTTTCCCTCGCTGAAAATGCGTTTACTTCCGACTAACATCAGTAACATAACAATAACATCAGTTATATTCTTGCACAAAGTATTGTATGTGTACTATAATAATATAAGTATTTAATATTGAATTTGAAATACATGTTTGTTTTACATATGACAAAAAATATGTAATGCAGACACAAGGTTCTTGCTTTCATTGTCTCTTGTATATAAATCTTCTAATTATGGGTATTAACAAAGAGAAGAACTGCTTATTACTTTTTATGAAATGGAAAGAACGTTCAACCTTGCACTTTTAATGAACTAATTCCTCTTTCAATACAAACAGTTCCATTCTTTGGTTTTAAGGGCGTTTATTAAGAAGAAATGAGTAACGACCATACCATGCACACTTATTTGTTTGAACTAAGATATGTTTAATATTGTACAGTATCTTTTGATTGACACTGAGACCACTATAACGGACCTCAATTTATACGGTATGTTATGTAGTACATATTTTAACGAAGTAGGTGTGATCATTGAAGGGAGACAACTCTTTTTCCAAACGGATAAAAATACATTGAATTATCTCCATTTTATTCTTCTTTGTATTATTTGCTTAACTTAGGTTAACTAAAGCTTTCTAAATGAAACACGCTTACACTTTCCTAAATGTAACTGTTTTTAACTTGACTGAAATGTTTTTGATTAATTTTAGTAAGTACACAAAGGGAATTTATTTAATGAAAGCAGCTTTTTCAATGTGCTTCGTAATAAACATCCAACACTTTAGCAACACATTAAGTTACCAACAAATTGCAAAGTATACACTCTTACTTCTATATTTCTATTTTTAATTGTCAACCATTTCTACACATGACGATGGTATGTTTGACTTACTTGATTTATTCATAAAATTATGATGAATGATATTAATATTGAGCTTTTTCTGAAATTTTGCTGTAAAGTATACAACAGATGTAATTTATACACATCAATAGTTAAATGAATGTACATTTTTGTGGTTAGAATTTCTATACGAAAGCAACAGCAATATTTGATAAGGCATGTTTTCTCGTTTTCTTTATCATAGCTTATCGTATTGATCTTAGTAACAGAGCCTGTCCTATTGTACTTTTGATTAATTAGCAAAACCTGTCTGATAATTATGACACCAGTTCACAAATTCAGTAATCAATTTAGTACCAATTTCACAAAGTTTTGCCAATGCATAAAATACACAATTTACAGTACATTTTTAAGCTCGATGTCACAAGTACAATTGTGGGAAGAAGTTACTAGTATGGTTACTGAAATTTTGCCAAATGCTTTTTCTAGTATACAGTGGTGTTTTAGACTGTCGAATAATGGTAGGATATAAAATTTCTTTATAATTTATTTATAAATAAAAAAAATGTATTTTAATCGGGAAATGATATACGTGTAGTTGATGAAAATGTTAATTATGAAACGTTGACTTTTACGCCCATATTGCCTTAATCAAACATTTTATCGAGATAAAAATCGTAACATGTTTCCTTGCTAGTATGTCAATATACCACACTAATTGTTTTATTGATTAAATCATAATTTCATTGATATGGTATTGAAAATCAGTGTTGACCTTTTGATTTTGAGATATCAATTTTAAGGTTAACTGTAATTAGTAGATAGATATCAAGCGTTTTGTTTATGAATGTAATCAAAATAAATTCATAAACAGAGAACTTTGTGTGTTTCTTCAATTTCTTCATTGTCATTGTGATGTGAGTAGAAATAGACCTTTTTTATTTGGTTGAATTTCGAAAAATACATCTGGCCTTTATTAGTTTATTGTTTGTGGGTGTGTTTGATAAATATTTGCCAACTGAATGACAAACAGTGCAAAGCATGCACTGGCTGATGATGGTCAACTAATATCGCTATAGTAGAATTATCTAGATCACGAGTACGAAATACTATCTTCAATTCGTGAAAGTGTTTGCAGAAAAGTCTAATTATGAACCTGATGACAGTCTATGAATGGTTACCTATAAAATGTGAACAAACACAGACATCAAACGATGTTAATTTTACCGTTTATACCTATGATGAAAGGTCCCTTATTGACACTATTTTGACATGGAGGGGGGAATGTTGAATACCATAGACCTTAAGTAAGGTAGCTGAATACCTCACATGAACCAATTCAATGGAACCTGTCAGATTTGAATCATCAATAATTGTAAGGTGCCAGTGCGTCACAGACAACAACCATAACAAATTGACAACCAATGACCTATTAATGATATGAAACATGTTTTTCACCTAAAATCTAATTCAAATCAATTTCTTTCCAAGACACACGATAATACAATGCATGAGCTACTTAGGGAACATAAACGTATACGTTGAGTCTCATGCTATTTTAAAAAATAAAGAAACGCAGGGTAACAATATATGCAACAGTTTTTTTAATGCTTGGCCTAGAATTAAGAAAACCGGTCAGAAGACTATCTTGGTCACTTGTCACTCAAACCGGTGCCTAAAGTCACTCAACCGTGCATTGCACCATGCCACATAGAGAAAGTGATAAAAAGCAAAAAACACGTGCAGAATAATGATGACAAGTTTGCCGAAACATCTGGTCATACCACTTGATACTCTTGAGGTATACACATCGCTTTCCGCTATTTACATTGAATTTGAAGCTCTTGAAATCATGGTACGGCTGACAGAAGTTCAGAGGGGTCAGGCTTATGCAAGGTCAGAGGCAACAACAACGGTTGCTATGCAGTTCAGTGTGAATGTTTCCACCATAGAATGTCTTGTCCGTCGTTTGAGAGAAACTGGAAGGGTTTCCGACCGACATCGATCGGGAAGAGTCAGTCGATTTCACTTTGCGATATTGGGGGGTACCATTAAATGTGCTTCAATTACTAATGAATTATTGGTCAAAATCTAATGACATTTTGGCAATTTGTTGATTAATGATGTTTTTTTTTTATATTGATATAAAATATTGTATATATTATCAAACACATCACTTTAAATCACCTCAAATGTTTACCCTGCGTTTTTTTTATCCTTTCAGTATATAATCAGTTATTGATAATGTTTGCAACTTGCAAATTATCTATAAAGTGACATGATTTTCTATCTGGTAGTAAGTCCAAAGTCCTCTGGGTCAGTTATTTAAGGTTGCACAATTTAAGTATGTTTGTAATTTAGCGAATACGATTCACATGAATGAAGACATGATTATATGTGAACTACTTTGAACGAACTTCAAGCATTTACAAACTAATCTATGTGACTTCTGTTAAGTTTAATATTTTCTTAACAGTTGGAGTGTTATCAGGTAAAACTCTTGAAAATAATTTCCCTTCCTCAATCAATGTTGCTAACCCATGTGACTTTTTAGCTCACCTGAGCACGGAGCTTTTGTAATCACCCTGTGTCCGTCGTCCGTAGTGATCAATAATTTGCTTCAAACAACATTTCCTAAACAGACTGGCAAAATTTGATGAAATTTTGCAGGGATGTTGATTGCATGAAGTTTTACCAAAGTTGTTCAAGGAATTCATTTCCATGCAGAACTCTGCTTGGTATGGCAACAATTTGGAAAAATCTTCTCCAAAACTGGAAGGCCCAGAGCTTATATATTTGGCATGTAGCATTGTCTAGTGGACCTCTACCAAGATTGTTCAAATCATGACCCGCGGATAAAATTTGACTCTGCCCTGGGTGTCACTTGATTTAACATAGGTTTCTATATTAAAAACTAGTGGAGCCGCCTTATCGGAGGGTCCCGGTTCGATCCCGACCGGTCCCCAAGTAGTGGTAGTGTCCTTAGGCAACTTGCACATAATTCCACTCCCTCCTATATCCTGCCATAACAAAGGGGTAGGGTGGAGGAATTTTACATTTATTAGACCCCCTTAAACGAAATAGAGTGACCTTGTTCGTCCATCCGTGTGGCCATGCACATTTTGTCTGCGCCATTACCCAGCAACCACTATCCAGATACCAAAGAAACCTTGCAGGAGTGATTGTTACCAAGCCTTTTTGTGCATATGATCGGCATGTTGCGCTCGGACAAGTTTTAATTAACCTACGGCCCTTTGATTTTTTTCTGCACTGTTTCTCAGCAACCATAAGCTGAAAATCAACGAAGAGGAGGAGTGATCGATACCAAGCTAATTTGTGCACATCTTTGACATGTTGAGCTCAGAAAAGTTTTCATTGAGTTACGGCCCTTTCGATTTTATTTCAGTGCCATTTCTCAGCAACCACAGGCTGGAAATCAATGAAACTTCACAGGGGA
>JAFMSR010001327.1:0-30003 GCA_022818135.1 Saxidomus purpurata | reverse complement strand
TACAGGAGTATGTATCGCTCATGAACATTGGATTGAATTTTCTAGAATTAAAAAAAATTGCTCCTGACTCTTACCTTCCAATCTCTAAAAAAACGTGACAAACAGGCAACAGCAGGAACGAAATGCTTGCTTCGATGCCTCAAACTACAAAGAAATGAATATAAATGAGCCAGTAGATACATTGAAAAAAAACACGTTCAGACAATGTACTCCTATTATTTTGTTCAGACAATGTACTCGCTATGAAAAAAGTCCATAACTTTTTTTCAAACACCGAAAAAAACACTGGAAATTTGTCACGAAGGATACATTCACACATTAAATCATTATTTCAAAGAAGATTGTGCATTATATATGCTTTTAGCGCTGAAATACGCAAATTAAATGTTTGTTCAGACAATGTACTTAAAAAAATATTATCTGTATAGAGTTTCAGGTCTAAACCAAGAAAACTTCGGAAAAACGAAGAGATTGTTAGTAATTATTTTTATTATGCGGGTACTTTGCGCCTATTCTGCATATCCTAAAATATCAATAACAATGAGCTTACCCCTTATTTCTTGGTCGAAGTGGCGATTTCTGCAGCCATTTTGTGCGGACAGTGTACTATTGAGATCACGTGATACTCCCCAGTGTACTAAGAATTGATAAACTTTACCATCGAAAGAATTTAAAACAAATACCTAGCCAAACGTTTTGTCCAATTAAGGCATAGATTACTGTTTGTACATTACGTCTGAGACTGAAGTATATTCCTTTGTGAGAACATGATCAGAAATCAGCAAATAGGAAGTGACATGCTTGATCGCAGTCTGTTTCTGTTTTTACTGAGTATCGTGTTATGTCCACCTGTCAGGACAAAGTTCCGGTTAAATAATTATACTTGTAGGCAAATGGAATATGGGAAAAATCGCAACCTGTTGTTTAAAAACAGAACAGAAAAGTGTTGCACTGAGTATGTAGTATACAGCTTAAAACATGTACCGCATCAATATATTCTTCACAGTTATAGCTGATCTAAAAGCATGTGTTTGTGTTTACTTATAATGCCCCCAACGATGAAGAGGGGTATATTGATATGCATATGTCTTTCGATCTGTCTGTCGGTATGTCGGTCAGTCGGTCTGTCAGTATGTCGGTAGGTCGGTGTGTCGGTATGTCGGTCGGTCCGTCCGTCTACCAACTGGTTTCCAGATGATAACTTAAAAACGCTCTGGCCTAGGATCTTGAAACTTGGTGTGGGGTTTTTTTTTGCAAAGGACCATATTGTTTTGAGGTCAGTATGTCAAAGCTTAAGGTCACAACGACCCGGAATAGTAAAACGGTTTCCGAATGATAACTCGTAAACACTTTGGCCTAGCATCTTGAAACCTGATGTCCAGGTTTGTCAAGACCAGCATATGACTTATTTATTTTATAGTCAGTGGATGAACCTTTAAAGTTGAGTCGATTCGGAATTATAGAACGGTTTCCGGACGATTACTCGAGAACGTTTGGGCATAGCATCTTGAAACTTGATGTGGACGCTAGTCCCAATCAGTTTATGACCCCTATTGATTTTTAGGTCATAGGTCAAAGTCACAGTAACCCGAAATAGTAAAAAAGTTTTCAGACGATAACTCGAGAACACTTGGGCCGAAATTCCTGATGTGGAGGTTGGAAATGACCAGCAGATGACCCCTATTGATTTTGCGGTAAATAGAGGTATAAGGTAAAGGTCACCATGACCCGAAATTGTTAAATGGTTTCCGCTCAATAACTTTAGTTAAGAGTGACCAATTGCATTGGAACTTGGTGTGTAAGTATGTTGCATTGAGATTACATGTAAGCGTTGGAGTGCAATAAGGGTCACTAGAGTCAAAGTCAAGGTCACTGTTTCTAAAAGTTTGAAAATGGTTTCCGCTCAATAACTTGAAGAAGGGGTGACTAATTGCAATGGAACATGGTGTGTAGATAGATTGCGTAGACAAAGCTTTTTATTGCATTTAAGGTCACTAGGGTCAAGTTCCAGATCACTGCTACTAGAAATAATTTGTTTTTAAAAATGTATGCATTATTTTTAGCAAAAATATATTTTATTCTTTCGAGGGGTGGGGGTAGGGGTCTAGGTCACTGTCACTAAAACTTAAATAGACATAAATGTATATTTTTTTCACATTTTCATATTGTTTTAAGCAATAATAGTTTTTCGGGGGGAGGAGGGGGAAGGGTTAAGTTCAATGGTACTTAAAAATTCTTTCTGATTCTATTAAATTTTAATTTTAATTTTTTTTTAGCAAAAAAAATTAAGGTTGATGTTACTTTTATTAAAGATATTTTTTTCAATTGTTTAAGCAAATGAAATTTATGGGGTCGAGTCAAGTCACAGTTTTTGAAAAATAGATCGTTTATTTTTCGATTTTTATATTTTAAAATTTTAGTAAGCAAAGAAAACTAACAAGGTAACTGTTTTTAATTTTCTAATAGTGGGGTTTGGGCTCAAGATAATTTTTTCAGATTTTTTTTTAAATTCTAAAAATTTCTACATGGCGCCGTTTTTGCGAATTTCTTTTACTTTAAAATCTGTTCCTTGCATAGTTCGACGTTTTGCATCAAAGGGGACAACGTGTTTTACAAACAGCACTTGTTTATGTTAACATCACGTTTCAAAGACACAAACAAGTTTATCTAATATTATCAAACATATCAAGATTTGCTTAACATTTTAAACAAAGTCTCTGTAAAGTAATTTTTCAAGATTTTATGTCTGACGCATATTTCATATCCCGTTAATGACAGTTTTTCGATTGCGTACTGTTTTTATTGTGGGGCTTTTAATTAAAGATATTTCCCGTAGTTGTAGAAACTAGTGTAATGTTTTGAATTTACTTTAAATATATTCAACTTTTTTACTTTCAAAATGTACAATTAAAGTCCAAATATTTAACCGATGATTAACTTAACCGCTAGTTAAAATTTCCAACAACAGGGTTTAGAACATTATATTTGATTGTTGTATTAACAGCCTTATAGTGGGCAAGCATTTGACTTTGTATGGATGATATGGGATAAAGATATTGAGCGAAAGTCTGTCATATTCATTCAGCTGCAGGTTCTAATCGTATATGCGGATCTTTACTGAACTTCTAGTTTTTTTCGGCATGAGTTATTGTAGGAAGTTTAGGAAGCCGTCATCGGGAGTTCCGCATAAAACACGAGTCTACAGTTGTAGCAAAATGCAAAGCGTTTGTTTTCAACGCGGATATTGATTTACAATAAAATTATCATGTCATTTTTTTTCGGGTTTTTAATGCTTGATAAAACCAAAGTTTTATACTATTTGAGTACGTAGTTAAAATTGTCAGACATGTCAAAATCTTTGTTTTAATGCTAACAACAAATATCAATTCCTCTGCTGTTTCTAGCGATTTTGATTTTTGCGAATCAAATCCATGAAACATACCAGTCGTATATCTACCAGGACGAATGTATGATAATAAGTATTTACAACTACGTAGTTAAGCAACACAGAGCAACGTGATCATTGATACATATTGAAAGTGCAAATGGGTTCAGGATACGCTAAAAGAGCCAAAGTAAGAATGCAGTAAACAACATAAGATGCCAACTTTCAAGAAATACACATTTTTGAAAGCAATACAATCTGGAAAACATTCACACACCTGCTCAAATGGCCAGGGGCCGTAATGAATGCTACAAATACATAACTAAAGCTGGGTCCGCACTTTCAGTATAGCCGAAAGCAGGAATGGTGTTATACTTTTCAGTTAAGCAAAAAGTACATTTTTATATTTAACTTTATAAGTGGTTGAATGAAAATTTGCTATAAATATAAAAAAAATATCGATATAGCGTATAACACGCGGACTAGTCATGTAATAAGGTCTGAACGTAACACAAACTAGGCAAAAAGCGTGCTAATATATCACTTTAACTTGTTAGAACTATGTCTATCCTGCTTGTAATATTGGTAATTTATCTAATCATAGTCGATGTTATAAGCTAAAGAACACAATTTAAATCATAAGGTATGTCAGTGCAATTATAACCTTTCAAGCAGACAGAATATATACTGCATGTTTCGTTCTTTCATCAGACACAAAAGACATACATGTGTATGTGAATGTTTAATTTGGCATATCTGTAGTAAATGACTGAAAGTAAAATCAATAGTATTAAATCACAAAACATAAGTATGCTAAACTTTGATGCTATAAATGTTAATGTCCTAGCCTTGTACATTTATAATAGAATCTAAAGCACGATGAGACATATGGCAGAAAAAGTGTCAAGCGCTATAACAGCTAGCAGTCGATAAATTTTGGGAAACAACTACGGTTCGGTAGTATCCGTAAATAACGGATAGGGTCATAAATCATTGTCGATTGTACTTAAATATTGCCTAAGGGAGATATTGAACTTGCCGCGTAACTTATGTTTTAATTTTTACAATTTCTACCAGAAAATAAAGAAAATTCAGCATAATCATTCACATAATAATAACAACAATAATGATAATAAAAAAAACCAATGTTTTAGCTAGAGAGCACTATTTCATTACAGTCGCATGTTCAGTCATTAATGAATTTAATGTAAATAGCGGATAATAATTGAAACGAATCTAGTGTGCACTTGTTTTTATTTTTTAGGCATTCGGCTTGTCCCTTTACGCGTGCGTAATGTTTGCACGTGAGAATTGTTGAAAATTGTAACCCTGTTATTTTCAATTGCAGACGCACACGGCAAGTCTGATGCAAAAGCATAGCGTGCTTTAAAAACGTAAATAAGCGGACCTACATGTCCCCGGTAAATAGTACGTCAACTTTTTTATTTTGCGATCTTAAATTCCCAATCAGTTATACCTGATATGGTAAAGACTGACATATTATTTCGGTAGGCTTTTTTAATTTGAGAAATAGAACAGTTTCCTTTCCAGAATATCAAATAGATTTCACATACTCTTGCGTGTTTTTTTCTTCTCTTTTTGCTAATGTAATAAACAGTTTATTTCTTCGGGCAGAAATAAAAGACATAATACACGAGTAGTAAGACTACCTGGTTTTTACATGTGTATTATCAAAAATAGCTTTGACCTGGAAGAAACTCATGTTGACACCAATAAAATGACACCAATTTCAGCGGAGCGAATTCTTGCCTTTCACTCGAGACAAAGGATAATGTTAAACAAAATATAAGGTACCCGTGAAAGTGCTTCGAAATTAAAAAACATACATATTGAATATTTTATGTCTTGCAAATTAAGATCAAAAGATATTAATAATACTGAAAATTTCATTAATATTCTGTATCCGGTTTCAATGAAAGGTTTTGCCTTTTTAAGAACAGAAAAAAAAGATTCTAAAGTTTTTATGTTAGTGTAAAACAAAACCCAATATACAACTTTTTTAAGATCATGGTAAATGTAATGTCCGGCCATAAAACTTATAGATGACCTTGAGCAGTAAGATCAACCATTCAGATATGTTCGGCAAGCATTCTGCCACATGTCAACAGGTATTTACGGGTGCATTGTACTTGTTAAATCTGTTTTATATTAAGATTGATTTATTTTCCTTGGTATCGTATATTCATGTGTTATCGTTGGTACCGGTTTCCCCACTTGACAAACGCGCTCAGAAGAGGTTAGTTATTTTAGATTCCTAATTCCAGAGACACCCATGGTTCTTTTAACATGACAGGTGTATAGCACTTATACATGGGACCTCGGTTTAAGTCTCATTCAAAAGACTGTTAAGTAATTGTAGTTGGTCAGCCCCGGGAATCGAACCAGCTACCTCGAGATTACAAGTCTCGTGCTCTATCAATTGAGCTAACCGGGCTGTCAATTTCCATGCACAATGACTTTTATGCGACCAAACGTGGCTTATACCTTAAATAGTTAAACAGCAAAAGTGCCATTAAATATTTTTCATATGCCAACAAGCCTGCTTTTGTAACTAAGTCTGCTTATTAATACCGAATGTTTTACTATTCCATGATTCTAAAAAACTTAATTTTGGTGGTAGTGTTGCGTTTTGTTGTGTATCTATATTGCATTTCGTATCACTTTTGATTATTATAATTTTACTTTTATTGTGATATTTTTTTATTATAAGATTTAACATTATTATCATAAATATAGTGTATGCTTTATACACATACTGAATAACGAGGGGTTCCCGATTCGATTTTAACGGATGTAGGGGCAATAAAATTGCGGAATCATTACGTAATTTTATGGCACGCGACTTCTCTAATCTGTGAGATATTGGCCTCTCGCCTAATTTGCATAAGTAATTGTGATTGACCGGAATCCCCTCAAGCGTTCAAAATTGAAGATTCGTTACTAAAAGTTGTTTTTACATGTAACAAGAATATTGAACAAGCAACCTTTATGAATGAGCATTTATCAAAATAACATGAAGTATGGCAATTGTATAAATGATTTCACAAGTCATAATTATCTTCAACAAATTAATCTAATACTGTGGAATACAAGTGCACAAGCCCAAGTACAGTACCGCCAGCGTTTCACTTCCGCGCGTTCTCGATTACCGATTAACGGTTACCGCACCGTAAACGGTTCTCGTTTCAGTTTAGTTAAATCCGTGTAGCCAATCAGAATGACTCTAACCGTGAAACGTTTTTCGGGAACCGTGTAGCCAATCAAGAGGGCTGGATGGACCAGTTTATTCTACGGGTATTGTGCGGGCCTGATTATTTATTTTTAGACAACGACCTTTATACTGTACTCCAGTAGTCTTTGTTTGACGAGTTTCCGAGTGCGGTACGAAGCCTGTCATTGAAATTAAATGTACGGGAAATTGACGATTACTTATAACTATTGATACATGTACTAATAATTATTATGACAAAGTCCACATAATATATTCGTGAACATTTTCGGTCCTCAAATAGGCCCGCAGAATTCCGCACAATAAACATTTAACGGAAGCTGCAAAAGATGGTGGCAGAAATGTTGCAAATCTGATCGTTTGATGTAAACAGGTGAATATTTGTTATGGTAAGCATAGATATTGTGTAAATGTTGTTACATATACAAAATAAAATGTAATTGAAGTGGCGCTATGAGTTTAAAGGGTTGTCACTACGTAAATGTAGAGTACAAGGAGATTCCATTCATCTGTTCATCACAAAAACTGACAAGTCTGAAGTTTAAAAAAAAACCACTATATTAAACTGGTATTATCTTGTTCTTTATTCTGGTACAAAAAATAAGCTGCATAATAGCCTAATTATTTGGTCTTTCATAGCTATTCATAGCCTCAATATTTCGACTGCAAGACCGACCAATTTTACAAACTGATATTATAGTAGTTTCTGCTCATATCGCGGGTTAACTGGTATCGCGGTAATCTCCCTTTTCTAATTTTCCTTTCCGATCATAACGAGGCTGACACTGCAGTGACACCTATACATCAACAAGATTCTAATAGGTCACGTGCCAATAAATAATTAATATTTCATCGTAAATGGGAAGATAAAGTAACCTTTCATGCAATCACCCCATTTCATACAAATATGTTTCTCCTCGTCATCCCGCTCATCCAAAAATGTATCATTATTAGAATTAATTTGATTCAAAGCCTTGAAAGGTATTTAAATGTCGGCAGCCCTATTGTTTTTTGCGAATAAAGTTGTTTTCATCACGTGACGGCGCCAGTAAGCATGTCTAGGGGCCGTCACTTTGAACACAAAAAATAACGGACACTAGCATGTGCTCCGCAAATGAAAATGACTTACGCGGTCTCAATTGTGGTCGGCAGTCTGAAGAATAATCAGAGAGAGTAAAGTTTACCTTCATTAAATTGGACAATATTACTTTTGTCAACATTTGACAAGTAAAAATGAACTAACGAGTCTGTTTTCGTTTAAAAGATACATTGAGTTGAGATGACCCCTCTTTACGCGACAAGAAGAGAAAACAAAATGGCATTGATACAGTCTGATAATTAAACTGTTCTATTTTCCAGTAAAAATTGTTGAATATTTAAAATAAATATAATATGCATTAACTTAGACTTCCGTGAATTAATAATGAGTTTTATAGTGTGTAAGTTCATTTTATAAACAGAAAGTAGGGCGGCGATTTAAATACCGCATTTAAATACCGCGATTACAGAGAATTATGGGATTTTTTTAAAAGGTGAAACATTGTGGATAACTTCCTACGTTTTATGCTTTATTCAAACAACTTTTGTACGAAAGATTGTTTTCACTTAAAGTAGAATGGTTGGAGGGAAAGGTCAAACAGATATAAATTGGAGAGAAATACTTTTCTTCTATTTTATTTCCGTTGGAATCGTTAGTACCACGATACAAGAGAACTCCATCCTACATAGATGTCTGTCTTTACCACAGAAGATCGGCCGTCGTATATAACAAAAAGCCCTGGCGCACAATTTGTTGGGCTAAGCTATTCATAGCTTATATTTATTGTATTGCCTATTGTAGTTCTGGCTTCCATGACTTAGCATTGAATCCTACAAATTTGTGCGGGTGTACCTACGAGTTTGTGTTTTTAAATATGATTTGCTGCTAAGTACTTGTAAAGCATGTGTCCGAATTCTATGCAAGTTTCTTCAGAGGTATTCCCGTGCACATAGAAGCAAAGATATTTGGCAAAAAAACGTGATATCGATAATGAAGAAGTACTTGTATTGTGTACAGTCGATAAGGTGACGAAACTAATTTGTTGAGAAGAGTTTGTGTTAATTGTCACTATCATCTTAGGTAAATTGCCCAGAGGGTAGTAAGTGGTGATTCGTTAACTTTTCAAATAGATGTTAAGCCGATAATTAAATCATTCAGTCAAGTTTAACAAAATTCAAAGATTTGATGTTTTTGTATCAGCGCAAAAACAAATTTACACATCGATTGGCAGATGTCCATGCAATTATGCATTGATGTTGTGATAAATTATCGGAAACCTCTTGTGTTCTGATTGGACGAGTGCATAACAAGCAACGCTTTAAATGTATCAGCTTGCAGATCATGATGATTAGTGACGCATGTTTCCTCAAAGCTTTGAAATGCAGGATTTCCTGCTAAAAACATATATCTACCAGTGAGTTGTCCAAAAATCTGGTAATACTGTAAACCTAGAAATTATTTCACTTGTTTTAAGTAAGCGAAATTAGCAACACAGTCGATCCGCAAACTTAATTAGTCGCAAAATTGTTACTTACAATGAAAAAGTTTCTATCTTAATTTTTGTCCACCTCGTCAATTTGCTAGTATCCGCGATATTGGTCAGTTTGTTGAATTTACAATTTTTTGAAGAATTACCTCTGTTAGTTGTGCCTTAAAACAGGTACCGGACAGAACAATGTATGTTTTTAATTCCCATATTGTACATTGTACAGCATTTAGGAAGTAGTAGACTGTTAAATGGTACAAAAACAAATTATGTCTACTGTATTGAATAACTGAGATTACCAGGCCACTGTTACATCCACTGTTCAAGTGAGAAAAGTGTGACTAACGGAAAGCCAATATTTAGACTATGAATGCATTGTTTGATATCACACAATACAAGTGAGAAATTCATGCTTTCTGCTATTAATCCAATTGATATTATCATGAATTTTGAATTTAAAAAATGTTTTAATGACCGCAGTTAAACATGTTAAAGGGGTCTCAAGAAAATGAGACTTATGAAAATGACTGTAACTTACTTTGTGCATCCATTGACCAGTTGTCACATTGTATGATAGATATTATAAGGTTAAACCGTACAATACGGAGATTTATTATATACCTACTAATGTTTATCTGAATTTTCTTTAGTATTTGTGCAGTAAAATACAACATCCCGTAACAAATTTTCCGTATCAGATGGATTAAGCCGTATCTTATCTGTCCACCGAGTAAGTTGTACACAAATGCATATTCATATCATATTCCTACGCTAAAAGTTGAAAAATAGATCCACATTGATGCAGTAAAATAAGTGTAGTTTCATTGTCGTCACATTTTTTTTAATGTCACATTTGAAGACAAATGAATACGTCTTTTTCGCATTAAATAAACCGGAAAGATAATTTACATTTTGCATTTACTTTTTATTAATGTTGTTTGTTTATACACGGAAGAAGGAAGTGACGTCATGGACGTCATATAAAACGTGACACGAAATAGCGCGTTATGTTGATTTTTGCCATTAATGACACATATTAACGTTTATATAAAATTTAACATATGATTTTCGGTAAAAGGTATATTATAACAGTCGGTTGATCTGCATGTGTATCTTTCTCGTTGTTCTGCATAGATCAGGATCACACTCGAGGCTCCGCCTCTCATTTGATCCGGAACTACACAGCCAACTCAAAAGATACGACGCCGCAGATCAACTGACTTATAATATTCCGTATATATTTGGACGAGTACCAGCTTTACCAGCTACCAGCTATCTCGTATTGTACAGGACAATGTTAAATAGCCTTTTTATTCTATTATTTAGTTTAAATTAAAAATGATTCACTGAATATTGTATTTCTGTCTTTTCTGTATTTTCCCAGCTTAGTACGAATGCAAATATAATTTGTTCCTTCAATAAAAGATACCAGCGATAAATTTTGTGAAAATATCCAAATCTTACAACATTGGCATGACTTGCACTTTTACCCCTTTTTGTTAACCAGCAAACGACAAATAATCCTGATATCAAGACGATTAAACTTGCCGTTAAAAGGGTCAGAACTCTTACATACTTCACCCGATTTTCATTTGGATCATTTTCACACGTTTTGGGCTTTATTGTATGTTTAACATTGGACTGTTGTACCGTCCAAATATGGGAAAAATACAGGATTTTTTTGTATGCATGTGCTGCCAATATGGTAATATATTGTACAGTCACGTGTTGCAAATAAACGTTCACGATTGGATATATAAAAAAGATATAGAATAAACGATTGTAATTCGTCTGATTGAAATTTATGACATTTTGAATGCTTACTTTAGAATGAAAATACATATACAAATTCATTAATTCCGTGCACGATTACAGCTCACAGTCGTACCGTGACGTAATATAAAAGATAAGTGATAAATCAACTTTTGTTGTGAACTTGAAATCAACTTCAAATTGCCAAAGTTGATATTAACGCAATAGACTGCGATATCTGCTCACTGTATTAAAATTAAGTATTAGAAAATGATTTTGCTATTTAATATTCACGGAGTTCGTGATACCGATGGAACGCGAGCATTAATTAAATTTTTTGTAGTCGTGTAAATGTACGGCGTCGATACAATGCCAAAAAATGGAGCCGAGAACAATTCTAGGTTTACAGTAAATCAATCTTTTATGGCATATGATAAATGATGAAACTTGCCTCCAAAATTATTTTTTCTCTTTATCATAATTATGAAAGTTCCATAGTGATGTATTCAGCATAGCGGTGTCGCCAACCATCAGTGTCCTACGTTGTAGTTTTTTTACAACAGTCATTCTATGTTACACAGTCATGTTTTATGATGTAATGTCATTGAAGAAAATGAAAATATTAATTGATTAAATTCTTTTTTAAATTGTTTACTTATGTAATGACAATTAGGCCAGCATTTTTAGCTCGACTATTCGAAGAATAAGGAGGCTATTGCACTCGCCCCAGCGTCGGCGTCGGCGTCTGCGTTGGTTAAAGTTTTTAATAAAGTCAAATATCTTGAATACTATCAAAGGTATTGACTTGAAACTCAAACTATATGTTTACCATCAACACCTACACCTGAGCAAACAATCCCAATAACTCTGTTTTGATTTTTGACAGATTTATGCCCCTTTTTAACTTAGAATTTTTGGTTAAAGTTTTTTATAAATTCAAATATCTTGCATATTATCAAAGGTATTCACTTGAAACTCAAAATATATCTTTACCATCAACATCTACACCTGAGCAAACAATCCCCATAACTCTGTTTTGATTTTTGACAGATTTATGCCCCTTTTTAACTTAGAATTTTTGGTTAAAGTTTTTTATAAATTCAAATATCTTGTATATTATCAAAGGTATTGACTTGAAACTCAAAATATATCTTTACCATCAACATCTACACATGAGGAAACAATCAGCATAACTTTGTTTTGATTTTTGACAGATTTATGCCCCTTTTTATCTTAGAATTTTTGTTAAGTTTTTTATAAATTTAAATATCTTGCATATTATCAAAGGTATTGACTTGAAACTCAAAATATATCTTTACCATCAACATCTGCACCTGAGGAAACAATCCTCATAACTCCGTTTTGATTTTTGACAGATTTATGCCCCTCTTTAACTTAGAATTTTTTGTTGAAGATTTTTTAAAATTTAAATATCTTGAATACTATCAAAGGTATTGACTTAAAACTGTGTCTACCATCAACATCATCATCTGAGCAAATAATCCCCATAACTCTCTTTTTATTTTTGACAGATTTATGCCCCTTTTTAACTTTGATTTTTTTATGGACTTAAAACTTAAAATGTATGTTTACTATCAACATCTTCCCCAGTGTTTTTGATTTTTGACATATTTATGCCCCTTTGAACTTAGAATTTTGTCACAGTTTTTACCAGACTAACATGGAAATACTTGAAATGGCTTTCTTTTGAAATATCATGAATAATTATGCAGCATGCAGCGGTCATGCTTTTTTAATTTAATACATATCAATTTTGAAAAGTTACAAAGTTATTCATGATCAAATTTACAAGGTTATGTATTTCTTTGAAATTATCCCCTCCTTCTCCCTCCAGTTGGCTTACAGAATCCAGAGTAAGGCTTTGAATGTAATGTACATTTACAAAGGTCTTTGAACAAGTTTCATATCTTTGACCTTTATTCTTATAGACAATTACACAATACTCCTGTTCTTAGGCAAAAAACCCATTTTACCAACAACCTTTCGAATAGTCGAGCGTGCTGTCATGTGACAGCTCTTGTTTTATCTTCTGGTTTACGGGACCGCCGACTCTACTTTTTGGTGAAATCAAATAAAAATAAAAGTCCCTTTCCGTAATTTTATTTTCATTTTGTCCGCCGCTCCGTTTCCTAAGCGTAAAACGAAAATAATTTTTTTACGGTATAGTAGTGTTATTTTGATTCATCGGGCTCAAAAGACCCTTTGTTTTAATATTGGTTCCCGAGTTTACCTGTGTCGTTGTTTCTTTATCGATGCGTGGCCGGGATACACTCCATTTTAATGGCGGACAACACAAAGTTCACACTATTTTAAATTGAAAATTATCATTGTTACGAAAAACAAAGAAGAATCCTTTATCAGGAGTTTCAATTTAGAATCGTCTGTCATTGATGTTGTTAATAATCTTCTCGACACTGAAAACACACTAGTTACGCATGTGTATGCGGACGATTCGGCTGTGGGTGCCGAGATGTCCTGAAGGATTTTGGGTTTGTTGATTTCATGTACTTTAGTATTTTTAATATTAAAATCAATTACTGAATGAATATATTGGTAATAAAATGAAGTGAAAATGCTTGGGACTGTCTAGGTGTATTAGTACAACATAAGGCAAGTACACTAAAATAGCACTACACTTAAAGCTACACTATACACCAGGCGTGTTTAGTCTCTATTTTATTCTAAAACACTACAAACCACATTATTCATACAAGCAACAACTAATAAACTGCTATATATCCAATAATAAGGTACAAAATAGGTTAGAATAATTAATTAATGGCCAAAATATTGTTTTTTTGAAGGCTTATGAAAATAAAAAAAATCGACTTTTCGGCATTTTATTTTTATTTTTTTGGTCGACCGCTCTAAATTGTAACTTTTATTTTTATTTCGCCCCCCCCCACACCCCCCACCCCGCCTCAATTTTTTTGAGAAATCTCCCGTAAACCAGAAGATAAAAAAATGCTGGCCTTATGTGTATGGGGATTGTTACTCAGTTTGTTAAAATTTCAAGTTTTACATATTCCTTTTCAGACCTCCTTGAATATGGGTGAATATGACATCATTTCTGTGGAAAATCCTCGGCCTAGAAGCTGCCAAGTCAAATTAGGTAAAGTTAGTAATGAATTTTTCTCAGCTTTTGTTAAAAACTTTCAAACGAAAATATTAGGGGTTTCTGTCCGGGCAGAATGATCATGATCTGTGCTGGAAACAAAGGCGGGAACACTTTCTACCAGAGTGGTATTAAACGGTTAAATGATGTTTCTTATGCACCTAATGCAGTGATAAATGTAACTTTCTGAAAGTTTTTGATGCTTCAGTTTATCTCAATTATTATCATGTTAGTAAAACAAATAAAAAAAAAACTTTTAAATTTTTTTGTTATATGGTGAAAGGAAACATGTAAATTGAATGTATATTATTAGCTTAATTTCACAATGTTTCACACTTAGTCTAATAACTACATGCTTATTACTACATGTACATCCCTTATTTTCACTATTAAAGTTTTACTTCTAAAATTTGAATGTAGGGTGGTTTTTTTTGTAGCTTTTTAAAATATTTTTTCAAATTGTCAAGCACCTAGCTCACATATAAATAAACCAAATACTATTTATCTGTTGCTGACTGGCAGTTTCTAGATGTACATTTACTAGAATTCACAAGAAAAATAAATAAAACAAGTGGATGCTTGTACAGTAGTTGGTATGTTGCTCTAGATTAGTGTGACAGACAGTATGATAATCCCCTGAGGGGCAATTAAAATTTGGCCACCTGCTGATTAATGACCAGTATTGTCATAAAATTGTGCAGTACATGCCATTGCAGGAAACCACCATTTCATTGTGTTTTTTTTTAACACAGTGCCTTTAATACATTTAATGGAAGGTGTAATTTATTCCCAATATTATTTAGATGAAGACAATGGTATATATTTATTTTGATTTTTCAAGTTATAAAGTTCAGATTGACCATAATACATGAATGTCTAGAACAATGCTTACTTTTAAAAATAATGTGAGACATAACTCTCATGAATTATCTGTTATTAGCAGACAAAATTGAAATAACTTTAAAACCACACTGGTATAATATTAGCAAGTATATGTGTCCTTTTAGACCAAAAAATCACTTGATTTATTATATAAACAAAATGTATATGAAATCTGACTTTTTATATATTTGGCATATGAAATTGTCCTTTCAAAGAAAAGTACATACTAGTTATTGAGCCTACACTATAATTCATTTTTATTTTGTTCCTCTGTTTGATAAAGGTCCTGTTGTTGAAATATGAGACCTTTAAATTCTTATTGTTGCACTTTAAAAATTATTGATTGCCCCAGGCAGTATTGAAATCCTTATCAGTATGTTATGTAAGATTGCATAACCTTATAAACTACAGTATCACAAAGCAAGGTAGTGTAGATCCAGATGTTTCTGTCATATAGCACTGACCCAAAGCATATTTGAACCGTGTTATTAAAAAATTAAATCAAACAAAATTATAGCACTATTAAAAGAAGGGATTGTCTCTGATTTTTTTTTGCTGAATCTGAGAAAGCCGTGGAAATTGTGCTTAATAGCTTATACTTGGCTTTTTACCTGAGACACTGTGTCTTTGTACACATTTTTATCTTAATAATGTTATCAAAGTTTTGAACCTTTACTCTGCTGGTAGCAAATTATTCTGCTTTTCTATGCAAATTGAATGATTTTTAGAATATAGACATACTGATATTCTTTATTTTTTGTAGAAACCATGCCTATGAGTATGATGAGAATAAGTGTCACAAGCATGCAGTGATGAGGGAAGTTCAAAACACCAACATATGAAAACTGTAGGAAAACAGTCAACCCTTGCAGTGTGAAAAATGATGTTTTTTGTGATGATCCCTCAACCTGTAAAGAGTTAAGAAGTTGGAAATTCTGAATTGAAGATTTTGTTGGAACTTACACTTCAGGAAGGATGTTTTATTTCAGTAGCAATTATTTGTAAAAGTAGAGAGATTCAAGAAGACATAAATAGAGCAAAACACCCAAGATAAAACAAACAAAAATGCTGGAGTAGAAATGTATGATGACGGTAATAATGGGGAAATGCACTACACCTACAAAGAGCGACTTAGCGTCATTTTTGTACTCATAGATACAATGCAAGGTTTTGTGTTGATTTGGTGATTCAGTATTATTACGTATAATTGCTGGAATAATTAACTTGGAGAAATGGAGTAATAACTTTGGGTAACCCGATCAGTTTGTCACATGCAGTCAAACTTATGAACAACGGCGGCTCAATGGAAACCACAAAATTGGCTGTTGTTAACAGGTGACTTTTGTTCGGAGATGTAGACAGTTGATATAGTTTCATCTTACTAAACATTGTTTATCAAATCAAGTTTTATTATCAATTAATTGCCAGATAAACTGCGTGTTTTTCAGTTTAATTGTAATAAATCAAACAATTCACTTAAAGCTGCTTGCTCTAAGATTTTGGTAAAATAATAAATTTCTTCAAACTGTATGTAAATAATGTATTTTTGAACATTATGGTGTTATAAAAAGACTCCAGTATAAATTCATGTCACGTACATCTCTAAATTTTGAAAAATACACTACCATTATAGTGTAGCGGTGCCGTGTAACCAACCTTTTCAATCGATTTCTGCAAATTCCTACCTAGATCTTTGCTTATTTTTTTTATTCTAGGCTTTAGTTTTATACTGATGAATAAAAATGTCAACTTTTTTGAAAAGTACCTTTTTTTAACGGTAACTGAGAGCGAGCAGCTTTAACGTGAATGCATTAATAAGCTGAAATAAACAATTATTTAGTTGCACAATGTAAAATGCAACTCCAAATTGTGAAGATATTCTACATCAAATAAACAAGCAATTAAAAGAGCCGATTTTCAGTAATTACCGGACAGTTTCATCTGATTAATTGCATGTGTTTGCTTCAGATGTGAAGGTGACAATTTAATGTTAGAACCTCTTCTAATTATCAAAAGCATCTTAATTTATTGCGCCCGTCTTTTGAGGTGCAAACAACTTTACAAGAAACAAAAGCCAGCTGTTAAAATTTCAGTGGGCGTTCGCATCACAGTCCCGATTACGGGATGCTTTTTCACTGGCCACTGACCACGGACGGTAGGTGACTGCTGTTCCCAGTCTTTTAAAGAGCAAATTTGGATGGGGATATTCTGACTGGCTGTTGTCAGCAGGTGACCTCTAGTTAAAGGTGACCTTTTGCACAAGTTTGACTGTATTGTCAAATTAGAATATTGATCAGATACTGATTTTTAATGAAGACAACAGAAAAAGTGTAAAATTTAGGGCAGTTGTATGTAAAGATTTAAATTTTTGTCGAGCCCGCCTGCAGTGAGCCTAATATAGTTGTAACTTTTGGCGGTTCGGTGTATGTGCTTGCGTCAGTCCGTCCGATTTTGTCCGGACCATATCTTTTTCATGCATGAAGGGATTTTGATGTTACGTGGCACAAATGTTCCCATCATGAGAGGGAGTGTCATGCGCAAGAACCAGGTCCCTAGGTCTAAGGTGAAGGTCACACTTGGAGGTTAAAGGTCAAATTCAAGAATGACTGTCCGGAGCATATCTTTTTCATGCATGGAGGGATTTAATTTAACTTGGCACAAATGTTCACCATCATCAGACGGAGTGTCATGCGCAAGAACCAGGTCCCTAAGTCTAAGGTCAAGGTCACACTTAGAGGTTAAAGTTCAAAGTCAAGAATATCTTAAGTTGTCTGGAGCATTTCTTCTTCGTGCATGGAGGGATTTTGATGTTACTTTGTACAAATGTTCACAACCATGGGCTACCCTTGTTTTTAGAATTACTTCCCTTTGTTGTTACTATAAATAGCTTATATTGTAACTTTTTTATTGTTGGCCGTAGAGAAAAATCGAGACCACTTTTCTGTGGCACAGTATGCATGTTACATCCAATATTTAGGTGTATTTTGACCCATCTCTGCTTGGTTAGGAGTTAGCCCTTTTGACATATGGTGGGTTCGACATGTTGCACGTGGGCATCTAGTTTAAATAGTTCACTAGAAACACTTGACAATGATGCCCAATACAAGAGATAAATTTCCAAGTATTTGCAGTGGAAATGGTGATGAAATGTTAGCTGTGAATTTAATATCAAATGGTCAGAATATGCTTTGAAATTTTGAAAGAGAATATAATGTCGGTCAGTCCGTCACATAAACTTAACGTTGGCTATAACTTTGCCATTTCTTAATATTTCTTTATCAAACTTCCCAATTGTATTGCTTATGATGAAAAAGTTGTCATGCCACCAGATTTTGTAGGTAAAGGTCATATTTGACAAAGTTATGCCCCTTTTTGTGCTTAGATTTTGTCACCAAAACTTAATGTTGGCTATAACTTTGCCATTTCTTAAGATTTCTTCATCCTACTTTCAAATTGCATTGCTAATGACATAAGGGTTGTAATGTACTCAAATTTTGTATGTCAGGGTCATTTTTAACAGAGTTATGCCCCTTTTGTACTTTTCTGATTGTGTCACGAAAACTTTACATTGGCTATAACCTGATAACTTTGACATTTCTTAAAGCTGCTTGCTCTCAGTTACTGTTGATTTTTTTTTTTCAAAGATTTACACTTTATTCATTAGAATAAAATGAAAGACTGTCCAGAATCAAAATATAAGCAAGAATCTAGGAAGAAATTGATTGAAAATGTTGGTTACATGGAACTGCCACTTAACATGTTTATACTGAAATTTCAAAAGCGTTTGCTTATTTTTGTAAATTTAGAGATATACCGGACTTAAATTTATGCTGGAGCCTTTTTATATGACCATATGTTCTAAAATACGTTATTTACATGCAGTTTTGAGATCTTTATTTTTTAACAAAAATCTGAGAGCGAGCAGCTTTAACATCAAATTTTCAAATTGTATTGTTAATGACAAAAAGAATGTGATGCCACAAAATTAGTAAAGTCACAGTAATAGGTTACAGAGTTATGTCCTTTTTTGTACTTAGATTTTGTCACAAAATTATTGGTTATTTTGACAAAGTGTAAGAGGGCGACACGAGTGTTCTTTTCAACACCAATCTTAGTTTATAGTTAACATGGTTAATACATGTACTTTCCAGACGCATCAGCTGAAATGTTGATGATCTTATAAATCATAAAGAAGAACATGATTGTTGTTGTTGTTGAAGCTTCCCTTATAGTTATCAATTCAAAGTCTTGTGTGATACAGGGCACATATATCAGTAACCACTTCAAGTATTAATTTAAAACTTTGTTGTAGTGTTCAGGGTTACTCTTGACTTAATATCTTGCTCTTTACGGTCATTCTTTGCACTTTGATAATACACAGATTCTTGTCTTTGCCTTTTACTGCCCAAACATTTTATTTATTGGTAAACACTGAGAAAAGTTGAGCTCGCTGTCTTATTGACAGCTCTTGTGATGCATTAAAATAAGTTATGCTAACTTTATATATTATATTTATACAATTATAGCATGATGTTACTTTATTATTATACCCCGAAACGAAGTTTTAGGGGGGTATATAGGAGTCACCCAGTGGTTGGTCGGTCGGGTGGGCAGGCGGTCTGTTGCATTTTCCTTGTCCGGAGCATAACTTGAAAACTACTAGTTGGAATTGAATACAACTTCATACAATGGTCAAGCACATTGAGAGGAAGTGCAGTGTACAAGAACCATAACTCTATCTTGACTAATTACAGAGATATTGCCCTTTGTTACTTTTCCTTGTCCGGAGCATAACTTGAAAACTACGGGTTGGAATTCAATACAACTTCATACAATGGTCAAGCGCAATGAGAGGAAGTTCAGTGCACAGGAACCATAACTCTATCTTGACTAATTACAGAGATATTACCCTTTGTTACTTTTCCTTGTCCAGAGCATAACTTGAAAATTACTTGTTTGAATTCAATACAACTTCATACAATGGTCAAACACAGTGAGAGGAAGTGCAGTGCACAGGAACCATTACTCTATTTGTACTCATTTAAGAGTTATTGCCCTTTGTTTTTTTCCTTGTTTGGAGCATTGCTTGAAAACTACTGGTTGTAATTAAATACAACTTCATACAATGGTCAAGTACATTGAGAGGAAGTGCAGTGCACAAGAACCATTACTCTATTTGTACTCATTTAAGAGTTATTGCCCTTTGTCACTTTTCCTTGTTTGGAGCATAACTTGAAAACTACAGGTTTGAATTCAATACAACTTCATAAAGTGGTCCAGCACAATGAGAGGAAGTGTAGTGTACAAGAACCATTACTCTATCCTGACAAATTACAGAATTATTGCCAAGAACAATATCTCTATTTTAGTTTTTTTGCAAGGTATTCTGTTACTACAATTTCCTCAGGTTATAAACAGACTTCTTTCGGGGGTATTAATAACATTTAGTGATAGGTCTAGTTTTTATGGGTATTGTCCAGATACAATGAGAGTCCTGGAGATCAATCTGGTGAATTGTGGCTTACTTGTCCAGTGTGTTATATGATTGAATTATGGATCCAAATATAAAGATCAGTTAAAAGAAGTGTGATTTTACATTGAACATGAATATGAAGCTTGGTTTTACAGTGTGATGTCAATGATCAGTACAATTACCAGGGTAAGTGATACATACACCTGGAAAACGTTAATACCATCATACCTTGAAATTAACTGATTTTGTTACAAGAGAAGAGTAGGTAAATGTGTTGATAAGAATTATAAGCTTACAACAAATGCAATACTGTACTGATTCTTTTACTGAAATATTTTGGTGGTGCAGTGGTTTACGCTCTGGAATACCAATCTGGAAGACCCTGGTTTGAATACCATCCAGGGCACTAGAAGTTTCAGTGTTTTATAACACATAGAGATGAACTGGTATGAAACAGAAAGTCTCGCATGTATCGTAGAAGTCTTCGTAGTTCATGTACACCCAGGACAGGGTTCATATAGTAATGTACAGACTCTGCCCGGGGAAAATCCTAGGGTTGACTGGTGACTATAAAACAATCTAAATGAAGTTTTAACTTTATCACTTTTTATTTATTTCCAAAATTACATTCTAACACAAGCGGCTGCTTTTCCTATATAAACAAATAGGGAAAGCCAAATTTTAATTAACAATAAAAATTCAGCATGTTTCTCCAAGGACCATGTTCGGTAAATGACGTGACATATGTAAACAAGTGCGTCCAATTGTATTTCGCGTTTCATGGATACAATGAAGTTATACTACACGTTAAATAAAGTTTGGGATAGTTTTCAAAGAAAGTTGTTTGGATGCGAAACATACTACGCAACCAAAGTCCTGACTATATTTTATTCAACGATAAAATACAGGGAGATATTTATTATTTCTTAATTAAAGTGAAGAATAATTTAGAACTATAAGCAACTTGCTATCGTTACTTTTAGGCCCATTGATAGCCATGAGAGGTACCAGTTTATTGCAGAAATACTTTGCATGGTTCTGGTCATTCACTTGATTTCAAATTTATTTGGCATTCAAATGTTTGTAGATTATCAGTTAAATCAGGAATGTTATATACTGGATCCCTTGTTACAGGGAATATTTGCAGTGAGTTACAGCTAAAGCTAAGTGAGTAAGTGACTAATGCATGAGGCAATAAAGTGATTACTGGCTGAAGTTATTTAGTTAAGTGTGACACAATATTATTGCTTATACTTTAGTTTTTATCATTCTTTATTACATCATAATGAATAATTTCCGCCCATCACCAGTACAGCTCCTCAACCCCTTTCCTTAGGCCTAGCGTAACTGGTCATGATAGTATCCATTTAATTGTAACATTTAATTTATTTAAGATTTTGATGATACTTCCAGTGTATAAAACCAAAAATGTAGATATGAAGTGTAAACTGACTTAAAAATTAAACATTTCCGAAATTTGGAAATTTAAACATTTTTTTATTAAATCAAATGTACTATAGTGTGACCAGTCATTTTCTTAGTTAGAACATTTCCAAAACGATGGTCACTATTTCGACCGAATTTATTGGACGGTAAAGCCTTGAGAATAATGTAAACGAATGGTGAAAGCTTTACTGATTATGCCCTAAAATGGCGAGGAAAATATATATGCGCATGCGTAATGTCGTTTTCTCGTTTCACGCGGCGCATGCGCAAATGTAAATTCACGTTTCACGGTACGCATGCGCAGAAGGGAATTCTCGTTTAACGGTTACACGGTTAAACGATTACCGCATGGTAAACGAACGAAAAACGGTTATTTTCCCGAAAACGCGGAAGTTAAACGCAGGCGGTACTGTACAAAACCTTACATCGATACACATGATAAATAGCTAGTCTAACTATTTCCACTTCGAAGGCAAACCGATTTTACAGCTTGACATTTTAGAGTTGATTGCCTTCTACGTCTCAGTTTGATGTGCAAATAGCTGGTAACACATCCCCAACCAAATTTGTTCGGCACTTATAAACACAATAAAATCCAATATTTAAATGCATTTATGATTTTACATGATATGATTAAGTTTAAAAATGATGCTAACACAATTCCGAGATACATTTACCCATCTACACACCTGCATCAATCGGTGAAATATGAAAATAAATAGTGTATCATACCGCATGTGTGAAATTCCATGTTTAGATTTAAACATACAGATTTTTATACAGTGGCGAGATTTTTCATAAAATGTACGGTTTTCATTTAACGTGATTTCTTAGATCTCTTCTTTTTAGAGCGGAGGTTTGTTAGTAAACAGTTGCCTTCTGATGTTGATTCCATGCTGATTTAATAAGATCCGCTGAATACGCACGTTGTATGACCAGTAAGGTGATAAACCACTAATAAGTTTTAATACTAATTGGCAATTAACCACCTCATTTCAACTACATATTTATTTCTTTTCCTATAAAAAAGCGCTAAACGTTGCAATCGTGCTTATTAGGTCCACCATCCTCTCGCGAGGTATATAATTGTTTGTAATTGTGCTTATTGGGTCCACCATCCTCTAAGGAGGCTATAATCGGTTTGATTTGATTTGATGAGAATTTTATCAAGGTCCGTCCAAAAGAGCACTTATGTTAGCTTGATATTTGGATGAGACCCCGGCATGTCTCCCGTCATGCCTAAAAAATAAAATTTTGAAGCCAGAAAATAGGAGAAATTTACCTGACTGCAATTTCCAGCCAGTATAGCCAAAGGTTGTATTTGATTGGTTACCAAATAGTAGGCCAATCACGGCGACCAATGAGATCTAAGTGTGATTGACCTAGTTTGTATGTCTGGATCGTGGTAGCCTAACAGTTTTTAGAAAATTTTGATACTAGATGTTATATGTGTTTGTTTTGTAAAGTAAAAATCCCCTTTAATAAAGTGTTGTACTATTTTTATTTTGCTTAGCTTTTTGTGATGATAAAAAATTTAATTGTCCTGAATGATAGAATAAAATGTTGTCCAAAAAGATGGTTTTACTTATTTGAACAAGTTAAAAAGTATGCATGAAAGTTTGACTTATGTTTCTACTCTGAAATTTTGAAAATATAAAAACCCCTTAAAACCCAAATAAGCCAGCAACCGCACAGGCTACTTGTTAACTTTACTTCTTTAATTATAATGGTGTACAATAGAAAATTATAAAGAGACTTGTACTAGTTGGTTGTTTACTACCGGAGCTTCGGAAGCAAAAATCGGAGCCAGGAGAGACAAAAATGATTAACCAATCAGCAGGGTGCTAATGGCCGCCAGTTCGGTCTACTACTGTTGAAAAAGCACAGTCATTAATGTAATTATTTGAATCATTTGTATCATAAATTAGATAAAATGCCAAAATTTGTCTTTAAATATATGAATGTTGCTGTAGATCATGAGTGCGTAAAATAGAAATTTTATTAAAATTTTGTGGAATTTTGGTGAGAAATTCTTTTTAATTGTTTCAGAAGGAAATTTTAATTTTAATCTGTTTTATTTTTTACTTATAAGTAATAAAAGAAGTAAGTGTAGATCATGATTTGCATGATCGGCGATTCGGTCCTCGGACAGATGCTGGTGAACTACTATTCCTGATCTTGGTTGTCTAACCAGTACTTTTCACATCTTCTTTGTTGTGAGTGATTGGGTTTTTCGTGCCTGAGTAAGATTGTTCTTAATGTAGTTTTGATCTTATATTACACATCTTTATTGGTTCGAAAATATAATTGCGAAAGTTAGATATGCTTTTCAAGATTAACATTGCTGTTCGTACTACTTGACCTGACCTACTTGATGGTTTTGGGTGACCTACTGCGACTTTTAGTGCGCACGAACCGGATGGAGTTATAACAGGTGCGCGTTTGGCTTTTTTGGATCCGGCTATTTTTTGACAGTAGATTACTGCTTCCATTTAGGAAATAAGTAGTGTTTTATGCATTTTCTGCAATGTCTGGGGTATCTAGTTATAGGATCAATCACTGTTTTTGGTTAGTTATGACTTTTTATATGGGCATTAAGTATGCATTTTCTTGTTTAAGCAGTCATTAATTGTGATTATTTCTATTGTCTACGTTTTTCCAGTCATTGTCCTGGTGATAATTTTGGACATTTATTAGTTGTATGTTTGTTTTTGTAATCACCAGGGGTTTGTATATGCGTGGGTTATAATGGTATGTCGCCACAGACACTATTTTTTTCCTATGTAGGTATCAAATTTCTTACTCAGACACTAGAACCGCTGAAAAGTAAAAATTTGTTAATTTCACATATTTCTATAAAATGACTAATAACTATCTAATCTACTGAGCTTCCGTCACATGTCAAGATGTCGGCTTTATACCGGGTTTGTCACGTGGTAGGTATTTGTAGTAATTATTCTATACATGTGTTTTTTATATATTTAGATAGAGAAAAAAGGATTTTTTGTCGATTTTGTTTAAATAAAGCTTTTTTCTTACGTTTTTTTGTGTTATATCTTTGGTCTTGTTATTCTAGATATAATTTGGTCGAAATATAAACTGTCAATGTTTTGTATCCTTTATAAATTGTCTTTTATGCTACAAAATTTTGGAAAATCGCGGAATAAATTATCTGTAATAAAATTGTCTAATGTTTTCAATCTTTTCTATTTTCATTTCAAATCTTTACTAAATCGTGCTTTATAGTTATGGCTAGGGTGTTGGGTAGCCCTTATCTAGTTCTAAAGTTTTTTGTTATAAAATTTTCATGTTTTTCCGGAGGTATATAAATTCAGTGTTTTAGATATGTGTTTTGTCTCAAAGATTCACCTGAGGTGGGGGTTTGATGTCCTTGACCTTTCTGTACCGGAAGCTCATTCTTGTTAACATATATACATGTATAATGAAGTAAACTAAACTACTTAAAGGTAAATTACAGGACACCCCTGGTTTACAGAGAGTGTGTTAGGGGTTTCTTAGTGTGGAAATATTTGTTTTATGTCACTAAAATGCGATACTGGCTTGCCTATTCTAATCTAATCTACGAAATAACATATCTACAATCTATAATAGACTTGCCATATCTACCCCTATGTACTTTTATCAAATATAGAGTTGTGTGAGTTGTGTGCTGTGTTCTGTATATAGGGTCATAGAGCTCAGGGCTAGCACCATGCATTCCGCGCACCATGCTCCTGCAGAGTCCAAGTACCGTTTTTCCCCCATTGCGAGTTACGCATTATTTCGTTAAGGTGGGAGTCCCAAATAAAGGGTAAGATACGGTTTTTAGTCGATCTACACTTGCGCAGTCCGTGTATTACATCATACTTCCCCTTGGTCTTTTGGTACGACCGTGTGGGTGTGTGGGTTCGAGTGATTGCCGGGCGGCATTAACACTCCGTAAAAGTCACCTATGACGTTTGTGTTTTCAGTAGTGTGTATGTTTGTTCTGGTGTTTTGCCGAGCAGTCCATTATGTAATCGGTCCTAATCTATATTTTTTCATTGTATCCTATATTTTTGATAAATTCGAATACGGCCAGGCGAATATCTTGTGCTATTTCTTTTGGTGGAGTTTTTTCCGTAATAGTTATTAGTTCTAATTTCAAAAGTTTTGTTTCAAATATTTTCCTTTCTTCCGAATATAATGGGCAGTGAAACATTAGATGGCCAAAATTTTCTATTTCGTTACAGTGTTGGCAGTTTTTGTCTTCTATGTATCGGTCCCCTTTAAGATAGCTACTTTTTAGTTTAAGTCTAGTATACATTGTGTCTATTTTTCTATCATGATGGTACGTTTGTAATTTGCTAGGCGGTTTAATATTAATTTCTATGTTATGTGTTGAGCAGTAAGTTTCCCATTGCTGTAGATATTTTTGTTTTACTTTATCTTTTATGATGCTGTAGACTTCCGGTACGCTGAGCTTAATATGAATTTCTGTACCGGAAGTGCTGCCGTATTTTGCTTTGTCGTCTGCTAATTCATTTCCGTTTATGCCCACATGACTTGGTACCCACATTAACTGAATTTCGTCCCCTCTATGTTTTATATCTGTGATTGTTTTTAGTATATTAAAGATCATTTCTTGTCTGTGAGATTGTCCTGATTTTATTGCCATTAAGGAACTAAGACTATCACTAATAATGACTGATTTTGTAATATGATTTTCTTTACAGTAAGTTATCGCATAATCTATTGCTGCTAATTCGCATGTAAATATTGAAACTTGATGTTGAAGCTTTAAACTCTTGTTGTGTAAGATTGTTCCGTCTTCTCCTATAACTACTATGCCCGCCCCTGCTATTTGTTTTGACGGGTCCTTACTTCCATCTGTATAAATTTGGGTAAAGTCTCTAAAGTGCCGAATAATGTTTAGATTTGCAATAATTTTGTTTCTTTCAGCGTTTTCAGATTTGTTAATTTTTCCTACTAGATCTAAATTGATCTCAGGCATTTCAATATTGATTAGTTGTTCATAGCACGGATCTTGAATTTGGGTATCGCCTAGGCCGTATTCTGTAATTAGAGTTCTGATGTGTTGTGTGTAAGGTTTCTTTAAATTTTTGTTACTTTTGATTTTGTAAAAATATGCCGGGTGGTCGCATATATCATCATTGATAGGTAAGTTTGGGCCCAGTCTGGAGCTTCTGGCCCAATATTTTAGTGCTTGAAGTTCTCTCTGTAAAGGTAGTGGGATCATAGCTGTTTCGGTATGTAATGGGAGAGTAGAGGTATGCCTCGGACATCCTATTATGGTTTTTAGTGCCCTATTTTGTATTCTTTGAACCTTTTTTAGTTGTGATTCTTTTGCGGAGGCGTATACTATGCTGCCATAATTGATTTTGCTAAGGATGAGGGCCTTGTAAATGTTTAGAAGGCATTTTTTGTCTGTACCCTATAATCGGTACGACCCGTGCGAGGTATATAAGCGATACGACCCGGTACTTAACATTGTCACTGGTTAACGAATTTTAAACGAAAAAAATACAGTAAGCAGAGTCAGCCAATCAGATCACAGAACCGCTAAAACCGATTGAAACGGTTCGCTTCTTTCCGGTCATCGGTCCGGTGAACGGTCCGGTGAACGGTTATGGACCGATATGACCTAAACGGAACGCAAACGCAAACGAACCGCAACCGGAACGTAATCGGAACGCAACCGGAACGCAGAAATGGTAAAAATTACCGTTGGCAGTACTGTAATACTGATTAAAGCGTGTTGCCCATTATGAGTAAGTAACTGATTATTATTATTTTATACGAAAAGAATGCTTACCAAGGAAGTATTAGATCTTCCTGGTTTATTTGCAATTCCCTACGTGCGGGATGGTTACTATAATATAAGATTAAGTGATTGTACACTAAAATCTAAAAGAAAAAAAGAGAGATCAAAAGGACTAATTTATAGGGTGTTTTTGTCCGGTCATAAAATATAGTTTTCATAATAAATGCCTAAAAGTACATTTGAACTTGTCCAATACCGCTTAAAATATAATTCCGCGCTTACACACTATAACAAAGCGGAACTCTGTATCTTGCTTTGCACGACATACGACATTCAACCTTTGAAAATGCAAGAAATGCAACATTTCACTAGTTGCAGGACATAAAAATGGTTGCATCTGCCTGCCTTAAGATAACAGGCAGTAAAATTCTGGGTTTTATATAGAACAATCAGCAGTAATCTGCAATTAAAACATCAAATACAGCAATTGGCTGCTAGAAGTATACTACTGTTGCATTTGACTGTATGTGATTGTATGCATGATGATATATGTTGTCACAAAGCAAATTGCAGCACATCGCATCATACAAAGCATTACATGTGACACTCCACTGCTTGCAGAGGATAAATGGCAGCATTTTAGAACATAATTATACCACTGCTTTACTCTGGTCGAAAGGCATATTATGAATTATTAAATCTGCAATCACAGCTCCAAAACAGCATATTTCACTTGTATAGAATAAAGAGCATCACTCCTTTGAAATATGCTTAAAAACAAAAAAATACAAAAAGTGACGCTTTATTTAAAAATAATATTTGTCTCTGGTATATTGGGCGTTGTTCTTTCAGTTGTCTGTGTATCCAACACTGCATGCGCATGATGACTGCCTTTGAAAATCCATCATAACAATAGGAGCGTACCATGTTGAAAATTTACGAAAAACACACTTGTTACACATTATATAATCCAGACGATGCCTTTCGAAGTCCATCCGACTTAAGCTTTGGACGATATTTATCCCTTTCATTGTTGAACTTGTGACAGCCAGCAAATTTCGCATATCATCATGACAGTAATAATCGTATCTTGTCTTTCAAACTTTATAAAATTAATGTTCTAAATTCTTAACGCAAAGGCCTAAATGGCAATAGCTCTTTTTCGCTTAATCATAGAAAAAGTATTGCGTATCTTATAACAATGAGTTTCCATGAAATGACACACACTTCATAAGCTCGGGCTAAATTACAGAAGAAAAAACGTATATTTTGTGAATCGTGAAAGGCAATTTCTTTTTTTGTTCCTGCAGATTGTTGACTGCGTCCTTTTCATACAGCTATCTTTATTTTTGTTAAGCTATTAACGGGAATGTACTTGCTAATTGTCTTAAAGTTTATATATATTTCTGGTATGTTTTGAAAATAATGTTGATGCTTTTCAAAAATATTGTTTGCTGCTAACCAATTTAAGATTGTACGATATTTGTTTTTGCAATCACTTTTTCTTATGAAAACACTAACATAGTCTGTTTTTTTTTGTTAAGAAAATAAAAATACCATTCCAAAAATGTACATATTTAGGTACTTTCTAAACCTAACAATAAAGACATCAACTTACAACTAACTCATGCACTATATTTAGCCAAAACGTTAAACGTAGTATGTTAACTTACGTTTCTTTGTTTGAATATATTTTATTTTTACAGTGAACATGTTAATTCAACAAAAGCATTATCTGGTTCAAAGTGTCAACGTTATTAGTCAAGGCTGAAGGAAAGGGAGTTTGCCCACGGTCACTTTTGAACTACCAAATTTATGTTTAAATTAGAAGTTAAGCGTCGAGCAAAGAATGCGGACCAACTTGAATTTCTAAACTTGCAGATATACAAGTAATCAGAAACAATCTTTAGCGTGTCAAAATGTTAGAACTATAAGCGTGTAACTATGTGGATTATTTATGATGTGAGGTAGGTAATCACAACTTTTTACATACATTTAATTTTTAGAAAAAGATAATAGTCAGACATGACAGCTTGTCTATGAAGTCTTTGAAACTGAAACACATTCCCGTAATGCGCTGATAGTTCCCGTGATGTATGATTATCGTTACTGTAGTTTAGCTGATTTGTTAAAAACAACTTAAACATTTTCCCAAGGGAATCCTTCATTTTAGATTAAACTTTGAAAACGTAGTTTCAAGCGCCATATCTTACAGTGTTTGCTGTCAAACTTTATTTAAAAAAGAAGATACATATTGATATACTAAGTTTGACTCTAGATTTCGATTAAATTACATCTTGAATGAAACATTTGGTGCAATCTGAAACGTAATCTGATCAAACATTTTCAAATGGTACAAACCTAACACGAATTGAAAATGATGTTTAGAC
>JAFMSR010001326.1:0-30002 GCA_022818135.1 Saxidomus purpurata | reverse complement strand
TCTGCTTTCATATTAAAAAAATATTGATGAAAATCTGATTTAAATTGCTTCTTAGAAAAAGACGCTTGTTGGTAAACTAGCTTGCGCATGCTTAGATTTAAGGTTGCGAATGTTCCAACCGCAATCTTAATGCGTGCTTAAATAAGTTTGCTGCACGCTTATTATGATTGCGACTGCAATCTTGCTGCGACTTTGCTACAACCTTAATTAAGATAGTTGTTTTGTTTTGGGATAATTGTTGAATACTGCAATGACAGCCGTTACTCTACTCAGTAACCAACCCGCCATTTTGAGCCCCCAGAAAGAAATGCCTTATGAAATCTTTATGACATCCTTAATATTGTTTAAACAATTGTTGCAGTTTTGTTGATGAAGGCTTTTTTGTCTTGTAATTACTTATGTCGCTTAAATGGTCACTCCCTACATCTAGCAGATTGAATTCTCGTAACAAAGATTGTGTGTTCAATGAACGCAAAATGATAAATAAATACAATTTCAAAGAAGAACCTATGGCGAAAATGCCTCATTTTACCACAATTAATCAATAAAGAGGTTTTCTGTTATAAATTGCATCCATCCATTAATTGTACAACAAAAACTCTACATAGATTATTGAATGGTTAATTGTACTGCAGTATATTTTAAACTGCTGATTTTATCGATAATAACTGGAAATGCATGGCTGAGTTTTTTAGGTTGAGTTATGATACTTCTAAAGATTCTAGTTTTGGAGGTTTTCAGTTTGTTATCAGATATATGGTATGTCTCTTTAAAGGGGCACTCCTTACATCTAGCATATTACATTCCTGAAGCATAAATTATGTATCAATGAACGTAAATTGATAAATAAATACAATATCAAAGAAGAACCTAAGGCGAAAACTGCCTCGTTTACCACAAGTAGGCTTTCTGTAATAAATTGCATCTATCCATTAATTGTACAACAACAACTCTACATAGATTATTGAATGGTTTCCGGTACTGCAGTATATTTTGAATCGCTGATTTTATCAATAATGACTGGGAATGCATGTACATGTAGCTAAAACTTTTAGGTTAAGTTATAATACTTCCAAAGATTTTATCATTTATGTTGGGAGGTTATTTAGTTTGACATCAGTTAAAGGGTATGCCCCTTTAATCTGAGTTCATCCCCGATATTGGCTCTATGGTTGCGGCCATCTTAGATTCAGTGACACCACATCGTGATATGACATAGAAACCAACATTGTTTTATGTTTATTTTATGTAACTATGTTTTAAACTCTAATTTTGTTGAGTTTATTTCAATAAAATGTCAAAGATCGCGGGAAACGTCACCAGAAAGCATTGCATACATGACGTCATTTTAAAGACGCCATTGCCACATGATTTCAGGCATTTATAATGCTTGGTAGGGCTTTAACGATCATACATTCGAATATTAAATTTAGTCGAATACAGTTTTGTCCGAATTGTATTTGTCATTCGCCATGTTTTTTATAAAACATCCCGACCAACAATCAAGTATATATAATACAAGGTGTTATCAGGGTACGCAGATAACATGTAATATACATGATATACGGACCCTGGTATTATAATTATATGCTTGATAGTCTATCCGGGTTGCTTCATAAATATCACTCTTCGCAACATAATCAAATTTACCCCGGTCCGGGGTGCTTTATGACTTTTTGGGGTTCAAACTTCATGTGACTGAAAAAATCTTCAGATAAAAAGCCCAGGTCAAAAGTATGAGCCAAATGAATTAGTTGGTGAAAACAAAAATTGTAGGACATACAGAGATTCACAAATACAAATTTAATTTATGTCGGTACAGCCTACTAACATGACTAAAGCCTGTATGACTGTCATCTTCGTCTTCGCACATCCGGGTACTGAAAATTATTTACATTCAAGAAAGGCGACTCCTCGGCTGTCATCGCTGATCTCTATGCATCTATTACTGTGAATAATTATAATAACCAAGCTTAGAAATGAAAGTTGACGATCTTCCATTACCTTAAAACTAGATTGTTTTTATAATAGTTCTTTCTATGTTATCAAAAGCGTTTTACATTATTAATGTTTTGTTTAAAATAAATTTAAACTTGCATATGAGTCAATGGTAAAGACCGAGTTTTCACTTAATTTCTACAAGATGAAGAAATGAACACGACTTAATAATTATATTGATTAACTGGTCAGTATGACATCACGGCAAAGCCGAGAATAGGTAAAACTGCAAAAATTATCAGTGCACGGATGTGCGAAGCCGAGAATTATTTTTAAGAAAATTATGGGAAATCGTACATGCACGACTTAAGGACTACGCACGACGTTAGAACAACAAACCACAGTACCAGTACTGTACAGGGATACAATTGTTCATGAACTGTTAACTAAAAGTCTAAAACCTGACATTTCACCATATATCTGATATTCTGGTTATATCCCTTACCTGAAAAGACGTAGACCCCATGTTAAGGGGCTGTGAACTTGTAAAGTTCATTCTAAACCATTTTATTTAAGATTTCTTGTTGTTGTTGTTTGTCTCGAGACCAGGTACCGTAAAGTGCCGCTTCGAATTAATGACTGTGTTATGTTGTAATCATCTACGCTTACTTCATTGTAGCCTAAAATAAATACTACTCAATAGCAGAGACATAGTCTCTGACTTTTAGTAAACGGAAACTTGAACGGGACAAATATCAGAATTAAAATATCCAGGGCCGGGATTAAATCTACAGTAAAATCTAGAGAAATTATTAATGTACAGTATGTTTATTATAACAATGTCCGTGCCAACTTTTATTAAACTGTAGATTTTATATTGATAAAACAGATCAACAATAAGATGGACGCTTACATTTCAATGTAAACAAATCAAAGTATTTAGACAAAGACACGCTTCGCTAATTAGTGAAAAGGCAACAGCCGTGAAAAAAAATGGGCTGGGAATATTCTGATTGGCTGCTCGTTTGGACACGCCTCTTTACCGGGGTACTGCTTCCATATTTGGAGTGACCCGTTTTTTTACCGGCTATTCTTTCCGTATTTGGAAATGAGCCGTTTTTTCGCGGTAAAACGCGTGAAATTGCCCGCGTTTATCGGGCGTTTACCACACGGTAACAACCATGAGGTAAACGGTACAAAAACGTAAGCGCCACTGTATAATTTGTTTTTGAAAATAATCTGACCACATTATAAAGTTAACATCTATAACTATACTCGCGTTTTTTAAGTTTGTACGGATAGTCCTAATTTTACCAAATGTGGAGAAACACATGTGGCGCATGCGCATTGGTATCCCGGAAAAAACGGCAGAAAACGTAGGAACTCGCTTTTCACGCATGCGCATTTGATACCCCGGGAAAAAACGGGTAAAATCGGGAAAAAACGCAGGAACTCGCTGTTCACGCATGTGCATTGCAACCAGCCGTTTTATTTCACGAGGCGGGCAGAAAAACGCGTTTTTTAAACGGTGCGAGCCGAAAAACGGAACAAAAACGTGAGCGCCACTGTACCACTCCGGTACTTGTCTATTTCTTTTTAGCCGGTTACGTGGTTCAACTGTGACTTCAGAAGCTTCTATAAGCGAAGTTTGATGTGAAGGATAAAAAAGAACAACTTCAGCAGATTTGTCACTACTTGGAAATAACTGTGTGACATTGCTAGAAGAAAATTGATTTTGTTCTCCATTAGAACCTGCATTATTCCTCACAGATTGCACAGAATAACTTTTTTTCTGAAGATAAAACCTGAACAGTCTGACCATCAGAATAGGAAATATCCATTGTATGGGATTCAGAAGTAGTTTCTGATATCTGGGGAACAGATTGCCTAACAACTGGTTTTCCTAAAGGCATTTACAAAAATAATGTAAAAAACATCCGATACATTACTGTCAAAGCCATCTGATAAAGGAATTACCTGACCGGAAACAACAGCAGTCTTTGACTTACAATAACCTTTCTTTCTACTGTTCGACTTAAAAGAATGTGAAATAGAAGAACTAGATTGAATAGTGGAAAATTGAAGCAACATATTTCTATGCAAAATCCTTGTTCTGCCGCCTCCATTCTGTTTCACAACTTTGTAAACAGGCTAATCTGAGTAGGGCTTTTTTACAACAATGTCAGGATCATTGGCCCATTTATCTGCCTGTTTATTCCTACCTTTCAGACCAACATTTAAAGTTAAGACGCGATCTCAAATATCAATTGTCGCTTCTTTAATCCTTAAGTTATAATTAGACTTACTTTTCTGGGCTGTCTTTCAGACTCATTTGAGGCCGTCTTATATGCAAAGTCAAGACGATCTTTCAAAGAAATGACATGATGTTTCTTACCATTTGTTGATGGGAACTGAATGAGTCTGGGCTCAACTTGTAGTCTACGGGAAGGTCGCTGTTTGATTTCCCAGTTTTGTAATGAACCGTGAAATAGTAATTACCAAGAGCTGACAGCTAGCGATGCCCAGTGGCATCAAAGATTTGCTGTTGTAAAAGCATATGTCAACGGGTTATTTTCCTTGTTCACATTGAAAGTATTTCCGTACAGATAATCATGCCATTTTTTTCTGAAACGGCCCATTTTAAACATAATAATGCAAATTTATGCGCATAATATTTTGTCTCGCCCCCTGCAGAACACGACTTGCATAAACAATGCGAGCTATTTACCATCTTGGAGCTGATACAATACAGCACCAAGACTTTGACCTGGCGCATCTATATTTAGAACAAAGGGCTTATCATAATCGGCATATGCTTAAATAGGAGGTGAAGTGCATGGAGTAATCATTACCAAATTTCCTACAATAACCAGTAAAAAACAAGCAATGAACGCGAGTCTTTGATATTTTAAGGAGTGGCCAAGTAATCAAAGCATTTATTTTCTCAGGGTCAATTGCTGTGCTATCCCGAATTACTACATGGCTGAGATAAGTAACACATTTGCTAGGTTTAAGTTTTGAATCGTGTTGATTTAACATTTCAAAAACTGCTTCCACTCTGCGAACAAGTTCTTCGAAAGTTTGGGAATAAATAAGAATATCCTTATTAGACAGAATCTTCAATTCTTTCAAATTTAAATCTCAAATACATTGTTCGATTAACCGTCGGAATGTTGCAGGGACATTATTTATACCAAAAGCCGTCCGATTACATTCATTCAAAACAAACTTTCCAACACTAAATGCAGTTTTGTTCCTATCATCCTCCCTCATTTTTGCCTGCCAATAACCTCTACGCAGATCTAATTTAGAAAAATACTCAGAAAAAGTTAACCTGTCTATAATATCACCTATTACATGTAATATACGCATCCTTAATAGCCCCATTGTTTAACTTCCGGATGTCAATGCAGAATCTAAGTCTTCCATCCTTCTTTCTAGTAAGAACAACATTAGAAGAAAACGGACTACTGGAAGGTCTAATTGCATCAGCTTCAAACATTTTTTCTTCAAATGTTGCCTGACTTCTGCTATCATACCCGGAAGTGATCTCCGGTATGCATCTTTAAATGGAGTATCGTCAGAAAATGTTATTTCATGCTGAACGAGTATATTAGTACTACTGACTAAAACTACAAAGAAGCGGAAATGTGTACCGGTATAGGATGCCCCATCCATTACAAGACAGTTCAGCATTCCAAGTTAAAAAGTTTTATCATTTTCCTGAATTTACATCACATATAAAATAATTCCTTGTGCTCATATTATAAGAGATACTATTTTGTTTCTTACATAGAGACTGGTTTGTCCATCTAATGTCCAGTTTCTTTGAGAGTTAGCACTATGTCTCACAGTTATATTATTTTTGATTAATTGTACACTGTTTGTCTAGTTTAGCGAATGCGACTCGCTATTGTAACTATAATGGTTACTGTAATGTATCTATGACTTCTATTCCTCCATGTATATACGTTTTAAAATACATGTATTGTTCTTCCTGTTGAATTGAAAATTCAAGTCAATCAGTACCTATGTAATTAATCTTTTTTATTGTTTTATATTTTCAGTTTGTGTTTACCTGGAATATTGATTTGCTATAATTGTTATTGTAAGTGTAAGTCATTCTAATTCGGATGGTTATAACTTCAATTATGTTCATTTAAATGCCACTTCGACGAATCAACGTAAGCATTTGTGATCAATATGGAACTAAACTGGCCTTTACATCGTAGCTGTCTTATTTGGATCCTATATATTCATTTTCCTATAGCATACAACTTGTATAGTGCTTGCTACTGCCGATGTGTCCCTTTATGTTTATACTCTTGTCTGACGAATAAATATAATGAGCGTTCAAAAAACAAGTGGACACTTTTTAATCAAACATCATTTATATTTCAACTTTGTTTAATTTGTATTTTCTCTTTTCTAAGCCAAATTCCATCAAAATTCATTCTAAAAGAGTACACACAACATTTACATAGACATATCCGTATCTTTGCTTTTGGTCCTTTTTTAACCCACAATCCCGTATCTCAGCAAGGATTTTTAGAATTCAATGCTTTCTTTTTCATTTAAAGGAAGTGATGATATATAGTTTTACATTAAATTTATTATATTTAACACAAATGATTCGTGCACACAGCATATTTTTACACAAGTTTGTTTCCCTGTTTACGAGGTGTCTTATCTTAACGGGTTCTTATTGATTACATTCAATATAGTAAATAGTTATGAGTAAATGAGTTATAACAAGTATGATGAAATACTAAACGTTACGTGTAAATCCGCACAGGGGTTTATGATAGTTCACCAAAAACCAATGACAGCTAGTGTGGATCATGACCTTTGACCATAGTGATTTGAATATGGACTCTGTTCGTCGTTATAAAATAAAACAGTTCTGATTCTTTAATTTATACTAATTTATTTTAGCTCGTTTGTGAAGAAAGCTTGAAGCTTATCGTGTCACTTTCGAGTCCGCTTCCTTGAAAACCCAGTACTGGTGTCATATGAGGAAGCACGATCGTGACTACGGTGAGGCTCGAACCCGCACGCTCCAGGATGAGCGGCCGACACCTTAACCTCTACACCATCGCTCCCCTCGAATTCTGATTATTTGATCTTTGTTTGTTGGAAAGTATAAGAAAATATCTTAAAGGAAGCGAAGTTAATTCTATACTTTAGTGTATTGGTATAAACTCCCTCATAACATGTAGAGGGACAAACTTTATTTTATTTCTGATATACGCCACGGACCATTCTGATCTTTAAAACATAACGCGTTCAAATGTCGTCTCTTTCTAGACCAATGTTTGCGATGTTTGTATTTCTGTTATTATATTTTTCTATATTTAGTTTGCTCTCGTTATATTATAAAAAAGCTCAACATATAGGGTTAATAATGAATAAATATCCTTCGAATGCATCGGAAATTAAGTTGGTGAAAGATAAAAAGCTTTCTTTACACGGGTTTATATCAAAACATTCTACGCAAAAGCAGGAGAAATCCGCTGGAAAAGATAATAAACATGTACAGTCAATGACATCAAACGCTGCAGAAGGGAGTACAAGTTCGTATTCTGGTAACAGATGTATCTGTAGTAAAAGAGATGTGAAATTGTCTAAATCAGAGCTACCTATAACAGGATTAATAAGTTTTCCAGGTTCTGGAAATACATGGACTAGACATCTCATACAACAAATGACAGGTATTATTATATGCAAATTAAAAAAAGTTGTTTAGCCAGTAAAGCAATTGCAAATGTACTCACTCTCAAAACAGAATGCAACAATCGTCTGGTGAACTATTGCTTAAGCCTCCTCGAAACGTGTTCGAGAGAATTAATGAAAAAAAATGTCTCCCTCCTCCGTGTACCTCATTTCTGATGCAGTCAATGTTTCTCGACACATATAACTCTTTATCAACTTAAATTAGTACCTCTGCTTCCGACGATGTTTAGTTTTCTTTTAAATAGATTATACAGCGAAACATATACAAGTCTGATGTCCTGAACATTGGTTATAAAATACAATAGGTTATTATTCGTGCCAATAATAAACTAAATTTCAGACAGTTTCTAGATATAATGTGTAAGAAAGGGTAGTTATAAGGATAAGATTATTGCTACAAAAGCAGTTTGACTTAATATTTAAGGCCGCATTTTCTCGAAGTAGTATACATTTATTCGAAGTTTTCTGCAAAGAAGATCGACAGTTTTCGTGTGTATATAAATAATATATATGAAATGGAATCAAGAGTCATACTTCAAGTGATGCAAAAGGCATTTAACTAAAATTTGCAAGGCCATGTTTTGTCAATATACTGTGTAGGCGTTTTGCGGGCCCCAGATTTTAATATTCAGACTTTAATATTTCTGCGCCATTCCCTTTGTGTATAAAGTGATAACAGTACTTCAGTGCAGGTGAGAAACATAAGTGATCATACAATATTTCATACTTATTTTCAGAATTTGTACAATAAGTATACTGCATCTAGTTGACAACTAAAATAACTAGTGTCGAAGGAATTGACATGTGAAACGTAAAGCCTACGGTTTAAACAAATAAAACTGTAGCACATTAACTGTATGATAATTGTTGTTTGCCTTGAAAATAGGTAGAGACGAGTTTTTTCTCTATACAATAAATACTTATTTGTTTCTCATTTAATCTTTAAGCACATATTTTAGATTGCCAAAATGACATAATACGCCATTTAAAAACCATTGAATGTGTGAATTACATAGGCGGTCCATATAATAATATAAATTTAATTCAGTATAAATGAACTACAAGAATTGCAAACCAAACTTTTAGAGTTTTTTTACAGACAAAAACTGACGTTTCTTTCTTGTACATGATGTCAAACATCATGTCAAATGTTTTGCGTATTTTGTTTTTGCGGCGTTCTCTTTTAGTGCTGCAACATGATGAGCAAATGAAGCCTATTTCTAGAGGTAACCGGGGCACCCAATACCACATTTTGTATTATATATCAAAATGACCGCCAGGGTCTGTAGTTTCTGAAACTGCTTGTTGCAGTTGCCAAATCCGTGCCGCAACATGAATAATTCAGGGTGTAATTTACGTTACCCCTAAAATCTTAAAACAAAAGAAAAGAAGTTCACACTGAGTTATTACTCTGGTAACGCATGATATATTAGTAATTACATCATATTTGATAATAACAATTTGTGTACATAAATTATATCCATTCAAATTCTGTGTTTGACCATAGTAAAACATACGAGTGCCATGTACTTTACATGACCTCACGTTACAAAATATTGTAATATAGATTTTATCATTTGTTATGATAAAGTTTGATTATTGGTACAGATCAATGAAATAATCAACTAAGTCACACATTTTCTTTCTAATGAACACAGATTAGAATCCACATAACATGTACTTTACGCTATATTCATGTAATAATACGTTACTTTTTATAACATAATATTAAGAAAAATGACAACATTGACGACAACTGCTTAACTTATAAAATACATTTGATATATGACATTTGCGAAATGATTTACTCTAACACATGTTATGAAGTGAATAAATCTGACATATGGAGCAGTGTACTTTACGTTACTTTACGTTACTTTACGTTACTGTAAGATAGAAATGCACTATACAATAGCCTTAACTATTGAGGTGCAAAGTGCATATTTTCTCATTTAAAATGTTTTTTGTAATCTTTATAGTAGTAAAGATAAGAATTGAAACAAATGCATTTCACATAATCTTTCAGCTCAACATAGATCTAAATTCTAAATACATCTTACATGTACATTTAGTACAGCAGATATATGACGGTTTACTATGTTACCATCACAAAATTTAAGATACAAGTACATTGTATGTAAATTATTCAAACAGGTTCTAAAAAATTAAAGACTCCCACATTTATCACAAAGGTCAATACATGTCATTTCCTATGGTTTGTTACACTGTCTTCATCAGTCAGATCTTGATTTGTAATTGACATGACTCTGCATTACTAACTTAATAGCATAAATAGGTTATACTGTAGATTATTTATTGGTATGTATGTTCATTTAATGACAAATCATAAAATGCTGACATGTTTTTGAAGTTTCTTACACCCAGCTTAATTTGAGAAAAGGACGTGTCAAGAAGCACTGAAATTTACATTACTTTACGTTATATAATAAAAAAAATAAAAGGTAAATATTTATGAAATAAATTGTAAGTGTCTGGCAAGAATATTCTAATTTCGAGTTACTGCATAAGAAAGAGTATCGGTTCGAAACTGACGGTTGGATTTTTGCACACTGATTGTAGTTTATACTTTGTTGCTAGCCATATGCAATAATGAAAAACAAGATGATTTTGGTTATAGACGTTTAACCGTCAAATGAATAGAACATATATACAATTGAAAAATAAGCAAATGATCATTTTGTTGATATTTCGTTTTATTCATGATAAATGAGCATTCAGTGGGATATATAAGTTAGAAAATTACTAGTTAAAATATGAATATCTTAATGCCAGCAAATAAAAGAAAATAATGAAAAATCAACACTTATGCACAATCTTTTATTAATATTATCTGAATTTTTTTTCTTTTTATTCATCAATTTAGATCGAGTAACGTAAATTACATAACTCTACTGAAGCTTTTTGCAGAACAAAATGCTAGCCATTTTGAATATGCAAGGCCATAATTCAAACCTGTGAATACAGACATATGTGTGGTTAACATGATAAGTGTGTACCTGTAGCTTCATTTTATCAGTGTTTAAGTACACTCAAATGAATGATTCCTTTTCAGTGACTACTTCCTTTGTGTACTTATTCCACCTAGAAGAAGTACCTTGTTAAGGAGCACATTGATTGGTGAAGAATTTTACTATCCCACAACATTTTATAACACGGATTATTTAATATTTAGGTGAATGTATGACATTGTAGCTTTACTACTGCATAAGATTTGAAAGAGTTATGAATCAAAACGTTTATTTAGGTCCGTGATTAAAAGTAGTATTTTGTAGTTTACTTTACACAGAAATGTACGATAAAATATATTAAAGTCTGGATTATCAAATTTATCAATGACTGTATTGTTTACAGATAATGAATTCCAGGAATTTTATTTTTGAATTGAAATTGAAACGAGTGCATTTTGTTGCATGTTCTGCTGCGCTTAATTTGTTAAATTACTGTTGCTTTCATAAGTTTCATATAGTAACATAATATACACTGCAAAGTACCACTGACGGTTAAATGAATGAAGTGTTTAACATTAAATGTGCATTTAATGCGCTTCTTGGATAAATTCAGTGGCGCATGCATTAGTTTAATGTTTACTGTATATATCAATGTTTAATTCTTATCACTACTTGTAACGTAATGTTAAAATACTTTGAAATTGAGTAAGCAGTAAGCTTAACATAATGGGAGATGCACTTCTTTTCATTATCACACAACGTGAAGAAGTCACTTAAATTGCACCATAATAATAAGATGAAATGTACTTCGATTAGATGATATAAATTCACAAAAGTTACATAATACTGTGAACCTGATGTATTAAGTAATCAGCATTTAGCGTAACAGTATATAACTTCGGTAAAGTATGATATATACTATCGTAGTCATGTAAATAATATGTTAGTCCCATTCAATGAATGAAATATGTTTAGCATTTGTCAAATTTAATGGATCAGGTGTGATTTCAGAGAAGGCTACGTTAAAAATATTTGACACACTCGTATATATTATGGTATTATGTCAATATCTGTACTAAACAAAGATGTATTCAAATTAGTCACACATAATATTCCTAATGACATGGGTTTTAATCCTTATTGTCTGTACATTGTATTATATCATTGATAAAAATGTTACTTTTTACCTCAAAAAGTCATTGGAAATCACATAGTGTTCAGTTCAAAGAAAATGTTGATCCATTAAATTTGACAAATCCTAAACATATTTATGCATTGAGTGTGACACATATATTATTTAAATTACTTTACGATACTTTAAGATTGAAGGTGTACTTTACTTTTTGATAATAAGTCATAAATAAATAGTTTCTTATTTTCTATGTTCATGATGCTTGCATATTTGTAGCCACTAGCCAGTGAATGAAATTGTATATATTACGTTACCACTTATATATGATACCCGACTATATTATCGTATATGACATTGAGATACATACAAATACAAAAACATCTTAATATTATATAATCTGTGTTAGGCCTAAAAAGTAGTCTGTTTCTTCCATAAATATTACATTAAAGACCTTGAAATAGCTGAAAACTGTTATAGGTACTCATTAAATTACAAAATCACACTAAAAACAATAAATAAAAAAATCACCTATCTACCGACCCATCTTTTTTCAGCATGTAACAAGAAACAGAAATATTTTTAGGCCTTATAAAAGGTTGTGGGATAGTAAAAGTCTTCCACAATTAATGTGCTCCTTAACGAGGTACTAATTCTAGGTGGAATAAGAACACAAAGGAAAAAGTAACTTAAAGGGAACCTTTCATTTTAGTGTGTGACAAAATGAAGCTACAGGTACACACTGAAACAATTTAACCATACATATGTCTTTATTCAAAGGTTTAAATTACCCATCAAATTACAAAATCACACTAAAATATTTTTTTTTTAATTACCTACCTACCGACCCATCTTTTTTCAGCACGTTACAGGAAACAGATATATTTTTAGGCCTTATAAAAGGTTTTGGATTGTAAAATTCTTCACCAATCAATGTGCTCCTTAGCAAGGTACTTATTCTAGGTGGAATAAGTACACAAAGGAAATAGTCACTTAAAAGTAACCATTCCTTTGAGTGCACTTAAACACTGATAAAATGAAGCTACAGGTACACACTGATACACGTTAACCACAAATATGTCTTTATTCACAGGTTTGAATTATGGCCTTGCATATTCAAAATGGTTAGCATTTTGTTCTGCAAAAAGCTTCAGTAGAGTTATGTATTTTACGTTACTCGATCTACATTGGTGAATAAAATAGAAAAACAAATTCAGATATTATTAATAAAAGATTGTGCATAAGTGTTGATTTTTCATTATTTTCTTTTATTTGCTGGCATTAAGATATTCATATTTTACCTAGTAATCTTCTAACTTATAATCCCACTGAATGCTCATTTATCATGAATAAAACGAAATATCAACAAAATGATCATTTGCTTATTTTTCAATTGTATATATGTTCTATTCATTTGACGGTTAAACGTCTATAACCAAAATCATCTTGTTTTTCATTATTGCATATGGCTAGCAACAAAGTATAAACTACAATCAGTGTGCAAAAATCCAACCGTCAGTTTCGAACCGATACTCTTTCTTATGCAGTAACTCGAAATTAGCATATTCTTGCCAGACACTTACAATTTATTTCATAAATATTTACCTTTTATTCTTTTATTATATAACGTAAAGTAATGTAAATTTCAGTGCTTCTTGACACGTCCTTTTCTCAAATTAAGCTGGGTGTAAGAAACTTCAAATACATGTCAGCATTTTATGATTTGTCATTAAATGAACATACATACCAATAAATAAACTGCAGTATAAACTATCTATGCTATTAAGTTAGTAATGCAGAGTCATGTTAATTACAAATCAAGATCTGACTGATGAAGACAGTGTAACAAACCATAGGAAATGACATGTATTGACCTTTGTGATAAATGTGGGAGTCTTTAATTTTTTAGAACCTGTTTGAATAATTTACATAAACTGTACTTGTATCTTAAAATTTGTGATGGTAACATAGTAAACCGTCATATATCTGCAGTACTAAATGTACATGTAAGATGTATTTAGAATTAAGATCTATGTTGTGCTGAAAGATTATGTGAAATGCATTTGTAATGTATTATTACATGGATATAGCGTAAAGTACATGTTATGTGGATTCTAATCTGTGTTCATTAGAAAGAAAATGTGTGACTTAGTTGATTATTTCATTGATCTGTACCAATAATCAAAAATTATAATAACAAATGATAAAATCTACATTACAATATTTTGTCATGTAAAGTACATGGTACTCGTATGTTTTACTATGGACAAACATGATGACATCATACATGCGTAATATAAGAATAAAGAATATAAAATATCAATTATACACTAAAAGATACGCTTCAACATAGAAAACACATGTGAAACTGTATATTTACTACTAGGCATGAGAAAAGGGAGAAGAGCATTTATAATTACAGGAACGTGTTTTTCAATATTTTGACTTTTCCCTGAAATGACACAAAACTGACTGAAAAAAATAGCGTACATTACCGTTTTAATCAACATGATTCTAACGACATTGAAAAGTTTATAACAAGAGGTTATTACCACGGGGTTAGTGATATTGGCCCCTTTACAGTTACTTATTACTCAGTTTCACTTTCCTGACTGATACACAAACAAGGCTCTATGGATCTTAACTTAAATGCGTCAAGTACGTTTGATTTACTTCCACGATATTTTTTTCTAATGCTAAAGCTCTGTCGAATGAAATACAACCCAAGAAAATAAATAAATTTATTTTGAAAGTTTACCTTAAGTTGCTAAATTTCTGATACAAGAACAAGCTTGTTGAAGTTAAGCATCTATAACGACAAAAGGTCATGTAAATTAGTTTCATGAATAATATATAATATAACAACATCAAGTGAAAAATGTATGCAATTATTTCATATCGCTATTACATATATACTCAATAATTATCATTTTGACATTAGCTTGGAACGTGAACTATCAAAAGAACTCTTTGAAAATCTTGATAATTATACTCCGGGAAAAGTTCACAGTGATTGCTGCAAATGCTAGGGTGAGCAGTGGTACTTATTGAAATCGTATAATAATACGAAATAAGTCTCTTAAAACTGTTCTATAAAGAAAGAAAAATTACATATAATTTACAAAATGGAATTAATGAGCTTACATATTGGATAAATTACCGTGAGACAAACCAGTTCGTAAAAAACATACACCGTTTTTGGCATTTACAGCTGGTAATTAGATAATATTGTTAAATTCCAGGAAATGAACAAAACTGTGAACAATAGACTAACTCGAAAACATCGTAAACCTCAAGTTGATCTTAAGGTCGTAAGCATTTTTTTCTACTAACTCAAAAACCTCGTAAGTTACGGTGTCACCGTAAGTCTCACCTTAACTTAAGGTGACAAAATCGACCCCTTAACATCATCGTAACTATAGCTAACTACTTGAGAAAGACTTTTAAATTTACTTGATCTACCTTATAAAGACTAAGTTGTAATGTTTTCCTTTGATGTTGCATATACGTATATAATTATGTTTTTGGTTTTACATCGAATATCAGTATATACATGTAGTTTCACTTTTCCATTCGCAAATCAGGCAGCTAGCTTCTTTTGAAAAACCGTTTCTTGCATAAAAGTAAGTTGTGTTTGGTTTACGTGTATCTCTGGTAGCAAATGATTTTGTCTGCGATCAGTGCAGATCATGATCATCATGCACATCCGTGCAGTCTTTAATTTTTCAGAACCTGTTTGAATATTTTACATGCAATGTACTTGTATCTTAAAATTTGTGATGTTAACATAGTAAACCGTCATATATCTGCTGTACTAAATGTACATGTAAGATGTATTTAGAATTTAGATCTTTGTTGAGCTGAAAGATTATGTGAAATGCATTTGTTTCAATTCTTATCTTTACTACTATAAAGATTTCAAAAAACATTTTAAATGAGAAAATATGCACTTTGCACCTCAATAGTTAACGCTATTGTATAGTGCACTTCTATCTTATAGTAACGTAAAGTAACGTAAAGTACACTGCTCCATATGTCAGATTTATTCACTTCATAACATGTGGAGGAGTTAATCATTTCGTAAATGTCATATATCAAATTTATTTTATAAGTTAAGCAGTTGTCGTCAATGTTGTCATTTTTCTTAATATTATGTCATAAAAAGTAACGTATTATTACATGGATATAGCGTAAAGTACATGTTATGTGGATTCTAATCTGTGTTTATAAGAAAGAAAATGTGTGACTTAGTTGATTATTTCATTGATCTGTACCAATAATCAAAATTTATCATAACAAATGATAAAATCTACACTACAATATTTTGTAACGTAAGGTCATGTAAAGTACTTGGTACTCGTATGTTTTACTATGGTCAAACACAGAATTCGAATGGATAGAATTTATGTGCACAAACTGTTATTATCAAATATGATGTAATTTCTAATATATCATGCGTTACCAGAGTAATAATTTAGTGTGAACTTCTTTTCTTTTGTTTTAAGATTTTAGGGGTAACGTAAATTACACCCATATATTCATGTTGCGGCACAGATTTGGCAACTGCAACAAGCAGTTTCAGAAACTACTGACCCTGGCGGTCATTTTGATATATAATACAAAATGTGGTATTGGGTGCCCCGGTCCCTCTCAAATACTGCAATGAAGTTGCAGCACTATTGTCCCCAGAAATCACAAATGTTGTCATCGCAGATAGAAAAAAAACTTGTGTGGTAAGTACCATTTCTACTTGATACTAATTCTAAATACTCTAATCCCTAAAAATGTTTGGACATAGTTTAAAAACATGAAATGATTATCTTAAAATTGTTAGTCGTTGTCTATAGGGAGCGCCTAAAATCCGACTTTCGATATATGTAAAAAAAAAAAAAAAAAAAAAATAATATCAAACAGGGAATGCCACGTACCAAAAACGCAGCCTCCCCAAACCTGACTTGCTTTAAACGAAATACATTTAAGCATGATTAACAATATTGGATTTGGATAAAACGTAAAGTTCAGTCATAAATCTCTCAGCGGCAACATGCCCTTTCGAAAAAAACGTCACTCATTAAATATTGTATCCATTTTCATTAAAAAACCTCAAATTTATGCCAATTTGATTATTTTTATTAACATTATAAAGAAATTAAATTTACCTTTAATTGTTAATTTACTGAGGTGCTAAAATCATGCACTGTTCATCAACGCCGGTCATTTAAACGTCTAATCCAATGTACAAGCGTTTGCCCGATAATTGAGACTGACATTTTATTGTTCGAGAGAAAGGATGTAATTGACAATAAAAAAAGATCTGAAAGGAACTCCAGACAGGTTTGATAGATCGTGGTTCGAGATTTCGGAGGTGGAACAATATTAATCATATAAAGATTTTGCCAGGACCGTCGACCGACTTTGTACAATCGGTTGTATTCTAGCGAATGAAGTTCGAGCGAACGACGTTTAACAGTATGCAATAACAATAGTAGGACTATTTTAGTACAAAACGATTGAAAAATTTTGAGAATAAAGATTTTAACCTCACCTTTTGTGACTAAATTTGACAACTTTTGTCCAGATTGGGGTAGGGGCACAACAATTGTTTTTGTCTAAATTTGTTTAAGACTATCATTTAATTCAAACGTATTTATGATATAAAACGACATAGGACATTTATTTACATTTTATGACAGGCTTCCATCATTCATTTAATCATTCATTCAATCATTCATTGATTCATTCACTCTCTCAATCAATAAATCGTGCAATCAATTTAAATCATACTATAGATTGATCATTCGTCCATTCACTCTCTTAATCATTTTTATGTTTTATCAATTGATCCCTTTTATTTACTATTTAATTAATAACTGAAAATATCAAATACTCATTTTTCCTTTCATCTTTTATGTCTTACACTCAAAATAATAAGTTTCGTTAGGAAAGTTTAAACAGGACTGTTTTATTTAATTGTAACTCTATGTAAAGCATGTGACCCCTGTTTTATCAATCAGGGCCAGGAATAGAACTTATAGGCAATGCCAAGTTTCTAAGCTTTTGCCTCAAGACTTGGTAGAATAATATTTGTGATTATTTCTTTATGTAAGATAAGTGAATACTAAGTGGAGCAGCCTTTGGTAGAATACTTCTAATGATGGTACATACCCAACATTTAAGCTCTACATGTTATGGGTTTAAGCATGATAAACTGGTTGCTATAGCAAATAAATACAGTTTAATTTAAAAAAAAACTGACAAAATCATTTAAAAGAAGTGACCTTGACCTTAAAACATATTTTTTTGGAAATCAAGGTCACTTCGTTAAAATATTGTACAAAATATTGTATACAATAATATTGTATAACTGTATAAATTCTTACCCTGTAAGCTATGTTTTTAAATGAAACTAGATTGCAAGAAAAACGTGTGTACAGTTCGCATACAAACACATATATAAATTCAGAATCAGAATAAGAGGAAGTATTTAAATTGCATATGAACATCATGCTTTTTGAGGAGCAAACATGACTGTAAAAATGGTGAGCGGATTCCCAAGGATCATCACCGTCAACTTAGCAATGTTTTTTATACGAATAAAAATTGCTTGATAGAAGGTCACCGTTCCTGTCAAATGATTATGAAATCGGTTCGGCAACTATTAAAATAGAAGATTCTCAGTTTGGCGTTTTAATGCTATAGCAACCAGATTTTGCCTTCATCTAAAGGAATCTAATTGTCGATTGTTTTCGGAACATTTATCTAAGTTTGATCTAAGATGTCCATGCGGATAAGAAAGATGTATTATATGACTTTATATGACTTTAGAACAAACAAATCTTTTTGATGAAAAAAGCGATTATAAATGTATAATCGTCCACCAAGTAGCTTTATGGAATAACATAACATTATTTATGCCAAATCTGCTTTTAAGTCACTTAGGTTGAATGAATATTCTTACCCAATATTTTAACGAAGTGACCTTGTTCTAAAAATAATGCTTTTTTTTTGTTAAAAAACTAAAAAAACGAAATAGAAAAAAAGTATTTTAGTAGCTGTGATCCTGACCCGTAAACATTTTTGCCTAAAACAGTTTTCTGCTTACAACAGTTTAACTTAAAAAAACTGACAAAATCTATTAATAGAAGTGACCTTGAACTTAAAAAATATTTTTGTATAAAACAATTATATAATTTAAAATAAATGGAAAAAAATAAATTAATTTTAGTTACAGTAACCTTGAGCCCTAATTTTCTTTTGCTGAAAACTATTTGACAATCCTTTAAAAATTAATTCCATTTGTGCAAAAAGGCACTTAAGATACAAACAAAAGAAGGGGGCATGTCATAGTTTTTTTAATTTCAAATTTATTGGCATAATCAGCAAACACGTTGCCTTTTGCCATGTAGAAACACGAAAGTACTATGGCAAAGACACAAATACAAAAACACATTGTAATTTATAATCATCATTATGCATACATTTAAGAAACAGTTAGACTTTCTAGGGCATTTTTTCTTATTAACATACAAATGTATGTATCAATGAAATAAATACAAATAATTGTCTGCCTTAAAAACAGGGAATTTTGAGCAATATTCGTAAAACATACGTCCGTATACGTAAAAAGGCCAACTAAAAGCCCCTCCTCTTACCTCGAACTTCGTTTACCTCGAAGTAAAGGGTCTGGTCCCTTGAAATTCGAGATAACGAGAGTCAACAAATGTATATTCTTTAATATATTTAGATACTTTCTGTTGCAGACGTTTACTATTTGTCAACGTAAGCGTGCTAAATATCTGAACACAAGGCCACGATACGTTGTTAAAGTATTTTCTTCTAACTAATTTATATTTGTCACAGCGAAGGTCTTTCAATTAGTATGGTCTAGAAACGCCCTCTATAAACGTCTTCTTGTCTCGGTTATCGATTTTTACCTTAAAGCGTTTATCACACCGTGCATTTATCACGCCGATCGAGTTAACTGGTGTTTTGTCCGATAGTTTAAGCAAAACTGCCCTTCATTTTGTCATTTGAATACCACATTTTATGAAAAAAATGGTATAATTGGAAAGCTGGTGAAATCTTCTGTAAAATTGTGAAATTAAAACCTTTGTATATAATTAACTGTTATCTTTAACTCGTGTTAAACACGGTCCATGCTATTCCGTCTTGCGCGTTTTAGCGATGGATGGTAATTTGACTCGCGATACTGGTCTTACAAAACTGTACGTTATTTTGTAATTAAATAAAAAAAAAAACGAAAATCTAATTCATAACCTTTGAAAAATAACCCTTAATTTACATTTTGATTATAAATTTTCCATCATTTGACCCTAAATATACCGTGAAAAACTGTGCACAAAATATCACTGTATCGCGAATAAAAAATCATTGGAGACATGGCGTTTTTGATTTTTAACGGATCTAACGGTCACAGAGAATTAAAATACGGGTGATTTGACTCGCGATACTGGTCTTACAAAACTGTACGTTATTTTGTAATTAAATTAAAAAAAAACGAAAATCTAATTCATAACCTTTGAAAAATAACCCTTAATTTACATTTTGATTAAAAATTTTCCATCATTTGACCCTAAATATACCGTGAAAAACTGTGCACAAAATATCACTGTATCGCGAATAAAAAATCATTGGAGACGCCATGTTTTTGATTTTTAACGGATCTAACGGTCACAGAGAATTAAAATACGGGTGAAATACAAAAATCTAAGACATAACATAAATACATTCGACCTAAATCTATATAAAAGAGCTGATACATTAATCCAATGAACACCATGCAAGTAGGAAAGAAACACTGAAATTATGTCGTTTTTCGGCTTTCGGTCATTTGTGAAAAAAGTCGTTCGTATCATGTTAACTTTCCAATGCGCAAATCAACCTTAAACGGAACATCGATACAACATTAAATCATGTTGTGATAAGGGAATGCATATATTATATCAAGGTTCAATTTGTTGGTCAAATTGATTGGTAAAATATAGAGAATGTTTCAATATTTTCTTTCTTTTCCATAATTGCGGGTACCCGGATGTTTGTCACGTGATCAGAGGCAGGTTATCTATCGTATTACGCTCGTTTCCGGACTATAATATTTGAAAGGCCTTTACACAGCATAACATAAATAATATTCAGATTCAACTGCATTTAAATGACATAATATGCATAATCTATTTTCTCTTTCTGTACTTCTACATCTATCAAATTCAATCGCAAGGTTGTGAGACGATAATTTTGAAAAACCTTTTTCTTAAAACATCATTTGATATATCAAAGATAATCTTCAAACACAAACTCTTTTTTATATTTACAGTAATAGTCCAATTTTGGCATGGTATTTATAGTTTATGTCCATTCCTGATATACTGGTCCCGAATTCTACGCTGTAAAATTCGATATTTATCTTCCAAGCTCTCAAAATACTGCACTATTTTGGGTTTGCATTTTCACACCAAGGATATACTTACACAATCTGAAGTGTAGTTTATCAACACATTTGTAACTAGTATCATTATAATTTCCCCATACTTCAGCACTGTATAAAAATATTGGTAACACGATTTTGTAAAGCAATGAGAGTTTAATTTTTATTTCAAGGTTTACGTTGTAAAACAATGGAAACAGATTATGATAAGCTCTAATTGCTTGACTCTGCTTGGCTTTAACAGCAACTGACATATCACCGGTGTCTATGAATTTTACACCTAAGTATATAAAACTATCAACAATCTCTATATTTCTCGATTTATATAAAAGGCAGGATAGACATTTTATTTACGCTTTTCAAACACATATTTTAGTTTTACTGATATTAAATTTCAAGCCCCATGTTTCTTAATGCTTATAAATACTATTTATTTGTGACAGCAGGCTTTTTGGATCAGTAGTAAACAAAAGAATATCATCAGAAAATAGTATCATATACATTGCTAACAAGTCAATATTTCTGTCTGTTGACGAATTAATATCTAAAGTATCAATGACATCATTTATAAATTGTATAATTAAAAGGGGAGATACTGATTCTCCTTGTTTAAGACCAATAGTTTCATCAAAGGATTTATACAACTCCATAGTACAAGACAATTTCACACGAGATTAAACAACATTATAAATAAATTTAATCATATTGACCATTTACAGCTGACCTCGGTTTGGAGTACTTTACCCATAGTGCATCACGATTTACAGTATCAAAACTAGCTGATAATCTATGAAAATACAACATAGCTTAGAACGTTTTGATAGAACTTTTTGAATGAAAGTATGCAAGAAAAATATAGGATCACTGAACCCTAATTGTGAATATTTAAAGACATTTTCATTCACAACCCAGCAAACACGCAACGTCGGTACACCGTTGTATCAACGGTGTATTTTGGTCACGACGTCGGCGACCTCATTCCGACGTCTATTCAACGATTTGATTTGATGAGAATTTTTATCAAGGTCCGTCCAAAAGAGCACTTATGTTAGCTTAATATATGGATGAGACCCTGGCATGTCTCCCGTCATGCCTAAACAACTAAATTTTGAAGCCAGAAATAGGAGAAATTTACCTGACTGCAATTTCCAGCTAGTATAGCCAAAGGTTGAATTTGATTGCTTACCAAAGAGAAGGCCAATCACGGCGACCAATGAGATCTAAGTGTGATTGACCTAGTTTGTATGTCTGGATCGTGGTAGCCTAACAGTTTTTAGAAAATTTTGATACTAGATGTTATATGTGTTTGTTTTGTAAAGTAAAAATCCCCTTTAATAAAGTGTTGTCCTATTTTTATTTTGCTTAGCTTTTTGTGATGATAAAAATTTTAATTGTCCTCAATGAGATAATGAAATGTTGTCTGAACGATGGTTTAACTTATTTTAACAAGTTAAAAATATGCATGAAAGTTTGACTTATGTTCCTAATCTGAAATTTTGAAAATATAAAAAACCCTTTAAAGCCAAATAAGCCAGCAACCGCAGAGGCTACTTGTTAACTTTACTTCTTTAATTATAATGATGTACAATAGAAAATTATAAAGACACTTGTACTAGTTGGTTGTTTACTACCGGAGCTTGAAGCAAACAATCGGGAAGTAAATTAACCAATGGAGCCAGGAGAGACAAAAATGATTAGCCATTCAGCAGGGTGCTAATGGCCGCCAGTTCGGTCTACTACTGTTGAAAAAGCACAGTCATTAATGCAATTATTTGAATCATGTAGATCATGATCTGCATGATAGGCGATTCGGTCCTCGGACAGATGCTGGTGAACTACTATTCCTGATCCTGGTGACTAACCAGTACTTTTCACATCGTCGTTGTTGTGTGTGATTGGGTTTTTCGTGCCTGGGTAAGATTGTTCTTAATGTAGTTTTATTCTTATATAACACATCTTTAATGTTCCGAAAATACAATTGCGGAAGTTAGATGTGCTTTTTAAGATTAACTTTGCTGTTCGTACTACTTGACCAGACCTACTTGTTGGTTTTGGGTGACCTACTGCGACTTTTAGTGCGCACGAACCGGATGGAGTTATAACAGGTGCGCGTTTGGCTTTTTGGATCCGGCTGTTATTTGACAGTAGATTACTGGTTCCATTTTGGAAATAATAAGTGTTTTATGCATTTTCTGCAATGTCTGGGGAATCTAGTTATAGGATCAATCACTGTTTTGGGTTAGTTATGACTCTTTATATGGGCATTAAGTATGCGTTTTCTTGTTTAAGCAGTCATTAATTGTGATTATTTCTATTTTCTACGTTTTCCAGTCATTGTCCTGGTGATTATTTTGGACATTTATTAGTTGTATGCTTTTTTGCAATCACCAGGGATTTGTATATGTGTGGGTTATAGTGGTATGTTGCCACAGACACTATTTTTTCCTACGTAGGTATCAAATTCTTACTCAGACACTAGAACCGCTGAAAAGTAAAAATTTGTTAATTTCATATATTTCTATGAATTGACTAATAACTATCTAATCAACTGAGCTTCCGTCACATGTCAAGTTGTACAGATGTAGTTGTTGTAAATATTTAGTACTTTTATATGGTTTTTTTTATATTTTATATAGAAAAAAAGGATTTTTTGCCGATTTTGTTTAAGTAAAGCTTTTTCCCTACGGTTTTTGGTGTTATATCTTTGGCGCTTGTGATTCTAAATACAATTTGGTCGAAATATATACTGTCATTGTCTTGTATCATTTATAAATTGTTTTTTATGCCCGAAAATTTTAGAAAATCGCGGGATAAAGTCTCTGTAACAAATTTGTCTAACTTTTTCAATCTTTACAATTTTCAGTTCAGATCTTTTCTTAATCGTGTTTAATAATTATAGCTAGGGTGTTGGGTAACCATTATCTAGTTCTAAAGTATTTTACTATAAACTTTTCTGTTTTCCGGAGGTATATGAAATCAGTAATTAGATATGTGTTTTGCCGAAAAGATTCACCTGAGGTGGTGGTTTAGTGTCCTTGACCTTTCTGTACCGGAAGCTCCTTCATTTTAACGTATATACATGTATAATAAAGTATACTAAGCTACTTAAATGCATATTACAGGACACCCCTGGTTTATTGGGTGTGTATTAGGGGTTTCTTAGTGTGAAAAATAGTTGTTTTAGGTCACTAAGAGACGATTTTACAGTGATATTACCGATATAAAAATTGAAAGTGAATCAGTTATTCAATATGTGGAACTTTTTGAATCCGAAATGAAAATTATCGTTGATAAACATGCACCTGAAACCGAAAAAACAGTTATTTGTAGAAATCCGAAGCCATGGTTTACTGAGAGTATAAAACACTTAAAGAGTATTCTACGCAAATCTGAGCGCACGTGGAGAAAACACAAAAATCCAAATGACTATGAAATTTTCAAAAATGCATTGAATAAATACAATTATGAACTTAATGTTGAAAAGGAACGAAAACTTAGTCAGAAAGTGCTCGAATTCAAGGGAGATTCCAAGAAACTCTACAACTTCATGACGGATCTCACCGGCGGCAAGTCCGGAAATCCAATGCCGACCGTTGACAATGAAAACAGTTTAGCTGATAAATTCGCCGATTTCTTCATGAGCAAAATTGAGAAAATACGAGACAATCTTAAACATCATAAGAACTACGAACCATTGTCGAAAGATGTACCAAAATTCGAGGAATTTGGAACCTTAAGTGAAAATGATGTGAAAAAATTGATTAATTCCATGCAAACGAAATCTTGCGAAATTGACGTTTTGCCGACGAAAGTTTTGAAGTCATTTGTGACTGAACTGCTTCCCATCATTACGATATTAGTTAATCTTTCGTTGTCACAAGGTGTCTTTCCACCAAATTGGAAACAGGCAATAGTTAGACCTCTGTTGAAAAAACTTGGACTCGAACTCATATTTTCTAACTACAGACCAGTAAGCAACCTACCATTTCTGTCGAAATTAATCGAAAAGGCAGCATTATTCTACCTTAACAAACATGCAAATGAACACAATCTCCTTCCAAAGAACCAATCAGCGTACCGACAACATCATTCGTGCGAATCAGCGTTACTTCATCTTGTTAATGACATTCTTGCTGCCATGGAAAATCAAGAAGTAACTGGATTAATAGCGTTGGATTTAAGCGCAGCTTTTGATACCGTCGATCATGACATTCTTCTCGACGTTCTCAATCGTCAGTATGGTATCTGCGGAGTAGCACAACCCAGGAGTTGTCGCGTAAGTGTGAACAATATAATGTCGTCAGCACGCGATCTCACGTGCAGTGTCCCCCAAGGAAGCTGTTTAGGGTCGTGGCTCTACCTCGCTTATGCAGGGACCATATTTGACATTGTTCCGCCTACCATCTCCGTGTACGGCTTCGCCGACGATCATACTGCCGGCAAACGTTTCAAACCTACACCCGTTCTCGAGGCCGAATCCATTGTGGAGCTAGAAGAGTTCGCATCACAAGCAAATGATTGGATGAACAGTAATAAATTAAAAATGAATTCTTCAAAAACTGAACACATAACTTTCGGAAGTGCTCCTCAGTTGAGTAAACTGTCTAAAAATGAAATTAACATTTGTGGTGATAAGATCAAACGACAAAATAAAATCAGATATTTAGGGGCATATTCGGATGAAAATTTGACTTTCAAACATCACATAAAGATCAAGTGTCGAACAGCTGTGTTGAGCTTTTTTCGCATAAAGAATATCCGCAAATTCCTCACACAAGATGCAACAGAAACTCTAGTACTCTCACTCGTGATTTCTCACTTAGACTATTGCAATGTGATTTTGTATGGTATTTCAAACTGTGATATTGCAAAACTACAGCGAATTCAAAACATGTGTGCCAAATTAGTATTAAATCGTAGGAAAAGAGACAGTTCTAAGCAGGCACTATACGATCTACACTGGCTGCCCATCAAGGCCAGAATACAATTCAAGATTCTTGTATACATGTACAACTGTCACGTTGGAAATGCACCACCGTATTTGACTGAACTGCTTACACCTAAAGTTCAAACACGTTCTCTGAGATCATCCTCATCTTCAGTTGATAGTTATGAAGTGCCTTTTAATAAGTGTAAAACATTCAGCGACAGAAGTTTTAGTACGATCGGCCCGAAACTCTGGAATGATCTTCCATTAAATATCAGACAATGCTCATCAGTTGATAGTTTCAAGAAACACTTGAAGACTCATTTCTTCACAGACTATTTCAATCTTTTCTAGTCAAAGTCAGTAGAGTGTAGAAACAGTGAACTGAGAGACAATGTTATTCAGTGCATTAATTCTGTGATAAATATCTGATTTTACAATCTCTTTATTATCAAAGTAACATTATTATGTCTTTTATTTAACTTTTGATAATATGCTTTAGATTTAGAATTTATTTTTTTATCATTCTTAAACTACATTTATTTAATATTTTTAATGTTTTGATATAATAGTGTACAACGCCATTGAATATGTATTTTATGTAGAAATAGGCGTTTAAGCAAATAAAACAGTTTCAGTTTCAGTTTCAGATACTAGCTTGTCACTACGAAATAACATATTTACAGCCTATATTAGTCGTGCTATATCTACCACTATGTAATCTTAAATATTTTCTCCTACATTTTACCCTTATAAGAGACGCCTGTACATGACTGTTGGTGCGGATGCTGTGAGGCGGGGGCTCATACCGGTCACTTAGCTACTAGCATGACCGCATGCGATCACAGATTAGTTATCACCTTTCTTTCGATCGGAGCCGCCATAACATTGGCAGGAGACTATTCTGATCTCGTTTGTGTCAAGCTAGTATATTATTTTGCTATTTTTCTACCCTCCAGACATGCAAGTCATCTCCATTTTGCTTGCCACTTTTTATAAGTCAACCTGGGATGCTTGTGGTTTGTGAAGTGGGTGTGTGGGTTTGAGTGTTTGCCGAGCAGTCCAGTGTGTAAACAGTCCTTATCTATATTTTTTCATTGTATCCTATATTTTTGATAAATTCGAATACGGCCAGGCGAATATCTTGTGCTACTTCTTTTGGTGGATCTAACAGAGTTTTTTCCGTAATGGCTACTAATTCTAATTTTAAAAGTTTTGTTTCAAATATTTTTCTTTCTTCAGAATATAGTGGGCAGTGAAACATTAGATGGCTAAAGTTTTCTATTTCGTTACAGTGTTGACAGTTTTTGTCGTCTTTATATCGGTCCCCTTTCAAATAGCTACTTTTAAGTTTGAGTCTTGTGTACATTGTGTCTATTTTTCTATCATGATGGTACGTTTGTAATTTATTAGGAGGTTTAATGTTAATTTCTAAGTTACGTGTTGAGCAATATGTTTCCCATTGCTTTAAGTATTTTTGTTTAACTTTATCTTTTATGATGCTGTAGACTTCCGGTACGCTGAGCTTAATTGGAATTTCTGTACCGGTAGTGCTGCCGTCTGCTAATTCATTTCCGTTTATGCCCACATGACTCGGTACCCACATTAATTGAATTTCGTCCCCTCTATGCTCTATGGCTGTAACGGACTTTAAATTACTGTAAATCATTTCTTGCCTATGAGACTGACCTGATTGTATTGCTAATAAAGAACTTAGACTATCGCTAATAATGACTGCTTTTGAAATATAGTTTTCTTTGCAATAAGTTATTGCATAATCTATTGCTGCTAATTCACATGCAAATGTTGAAGTTTGATGGTTAAGCTTAAGACTCTTGTTATGTAGAATTGTGCCGTCTTCTGCTATAACTACTATACCCGCCCCTGCTATTTGTTTGGACGGGTCTTTACTACCATCTGTATAAATATGACTAAAGTCTCTAAAGTGTCTAATAATGTTTAAAATTTGCAATTATTTTGTTTCTTTCAATATCTTCTGCTTTGTTATTTTTCCCTACTAAATCTAGGTTAATCTCAGGCATTTCAATATTGATAAGTTGTTCGTAGCACGGTTCTTGAATTTGGGTTTCGCTTAGGCCGTATTCTGTGATTAATGTCCTAATGCTTTGTGAATAAGGTTTCTTTAAATTTTTATTACTCTTTGTCTTATAAAAATATGCTGGTTGGTCACAAATTTCATCGTTGATTGGTTAGTTCGGGCCCATTCTGGAGCTTCTGGCCCAGTATTTTAGAGCTTGAAGTTCTCTCTGCAGAGGCAGTGGAATCATGGCAGTCTCGGTATGTAGAGGGAGGGTGGGGGTGTGCCTCGGACATCCTATAATGGTTTTTAGTGCCCTGTTGTGTAGTCTTTGAACTTGTTTTAGTTGTGCATCTTTAGCGGAGGCATAAACTATGCTGCCATAGTTGATTTTGCTTAAGATGAGGGCCTTATAGATATTGAGAAGGCATTTTTTGTCTGTGCCCCACGATTTCCCTTTTACTGCTCTTATGATATTTAAGTCTCTAAGACATCTTTTCGACATGTATTCTATGTGCATTTTCCATGATAAGGTTTTGTCAAAATGCATCCCTAGAAATTTTGCATGCTCATTATATGTGAGGTTCGTTCCACATAATGTTAATTTCGGAAAGTTGGTGGCTCTTTCCGGCGGTTTTACGGCCTGTCTGTGTATTAATAAAACTTGAGTTTTAGTCGGGTCAATCATGAATCCCAATTTAAAAGCCCAAACTATTTCGTTCAAAACAGTTTGGGCTTTTTTCACTGCCTGCACCGGACTGTTTGAGGTTAGCCATGTTGCTGAATCATCTCAGATTGGGATATTTGAGCATTTATAGTTGGGTGTTGCGTATTAAGGTTTTTAATTTGTTCTTCGAAAGTATTCATCATTAAACTGAAAATTATGGGAGACAATACCGCTCCCTGGGGGCATCCATTCACTGTGTTTCTTCTACCTCTGAGAGAGCTCCATTATATTTTACCTTAATCTGTCTGTTTTGTAAAAAGCACCTTAACCATTTTATCAAGCGCCCTTGTATTCCAGAATTTAGGAGTTGCATTACTCAGATCTAAAAATATAGCTATAAGATATTTGTGTTCTGCCTGTGCTTTCTTGCAATCGGACTCTAATCTAGTGATGTTATCGTCGCATGAGTGATGCGACCTGCATCCGGACTGGTATTTGGACATAAGATTGTTCTTTTCTAAATATGTGCACAGTCTCGGTTTAAATCATTTTTTGCATTAGTTTTGTAAATGTTGAAGTTAAAGAAATCGGTCTTTAAGAAGCAGATTCATTTTTGTCTTTATTAGGTTTTAGTAATGGTATGATAACTGCATGATTCCAGTTTTCTGGCGTGGTGCCCTCTACCCATGATTGGTTAAAGATTTGAAGAAGTGTATTCCTGCTTTCCTGTGGTAATTTTTTGAGTATTTTGTAATGAATCAGGTCTTCTCCCGGTGCACCGTCCTTGCAGTCCGACAAAGCTTTATTAAGTTCAAATATAGTAAATTCTTGGTTATATTCTTGTGAGTTATCATTGTTCCTATCATTGATATGTTCATTTACTGCTCTGTTTATACTCCTTTTGTGTAATAAAAATTATCTAGTGTACCCTTTATTACTGCTAGCTTCGGCATATTGTTTGACTAATGCGTTAGCTTTTTCTTTTGGTTCCGTAATAATTTGTTGGCCTATCTTAAAGACTGGATTGCCCTTTGGTACACTGCCTTTAACTTTATTTACAAAATTCCAAACTTCCTTAGATGATGTATTACATGTGATAGTTGAGCAGAAATTGCGCCAACTGTCCTGCTTTGCCTTTTTAACTACTCTTACTGCT
>JAFMSR010001325.1:0-29984 GCA_022818135.1 Saxidomus purpurata | reverse complement strand
TAATTTGAACAATCTTGGTAGAGGTCACGCCAAACACAGCCAAAATCTAAGCTCTAGGCCTTGGTTTCAGAGAAGAAGATTTTTAAAGATTTTCCTACATAAGCCTATGTGAAACTAAGTGACCCCGGGCGGGGGTCAATTTTGATCCGGGGCTCATAATTTGAACAATCTTGGTAGAGGTCCACTAGCCAATGCTACATGCCAAATATCTAAGCTCTAGGCCTTGTGGTTTCAGAGAAGAAGATTTTTAAAGTTTTTCCTATATATTCCTATGCAAAACTAAGTGACCACCCCGCAGGGGTCAATTTTGACCCGGGGTCATAATTTGAACAATCTTGGTAGAGGTCCACTAGACAATGCTACATGCCAAATATCTTAGCTCTAGGCCTTGTGGTTTCAGAGAAGATTTTTAAAGTTTTTCCTATATATATGCCTTTGCAAAAACTAAGTGCCCACCCGCGCCGGTCAATTTTGACCCGGGGGTCATAATTTGAACCATCTTGGTAGAGGTCCACTGAACAATGCTACATGCCAAATATCTAAGCTCTAGGCCTTGTGGTTTCAGAGAAGAAGATTTTTGAAGTTTTTCCTATATGTTGCCATAGCAACCAGAGTTCTGCATGGAATGGAATTCTTTGAACAATTTTGGTAGAGCTTCATGCAAGGAACATTCCTGCATAGTTTTATCAACATTGGCCTAGAGGTTTCAGAGGAGATGTCATTTGAATCAAAATGTTGACGGACGACGGACAATCATCGATCAGAAAAGCTCACCCTGGCATAGCCAGGTGAGCTAATAAAAGGGTTATTAGTATAGTAATGTGATTCATAAGCTGGATTGGCTCTCGTCGAGGTCAGATCATACTTGTGCTACGCACTCGTATGATCATGCGCACGACTCGACCAAATCCGGCATGAAGGATCATGTTACTATAGGAGAGATCGCCGTGACGTCACACGGCAATTTTGATAAGATTGCTGGTTGGCAATAACAGTTGTGTTTACAATGCTTGTGAATCTGAAAGGAATTTTTGAATATTTATAACTTTTTTGCTATCTGAAGGATTTTTAAAATTCAAAAAGTTATGAAATGCTCTTGATACTCATATTTTCACATTAAAATATCTCTTTTGAAAAAAATACCGTTTTTAATGACACTTGATTTTTCATAACGGCTTGTTGCAGCTATAACCATTTATGAAAACAGTGTAAGTTACGCGCTTTCGAATTTTTCATATTGAATCTATTCAAAAATTGAAAATAATGAATAAATTGTATATTTTATTGGAAGTGTCTCCTCGTCCGGTCCTGGACGGGGAGACCCAGAGTCTCCATGTCCGGTTCAGCCGGACACCAAGACAAATGGGGGGTTTTGTCTCCCCATCCGGCTGTATATTTTTTATCACTTTTTAGAGCTAAACTTATGAAAATATCATTATTTCAAATACTTAGTTTAAAAATATCATTAGTTATTAATTTCAGATTGAAGAACTTCAGGACACATAATTCAGATGAAAAAAAAATAGACCGGGGATATTAATTTAAGGAGGTGTGAAAATTAGTAAAACTTTTTTGAAAAATAAAGGAAACCAACTTGACACCTCTGGTGCTTTGCATTTAATTACCATTGTAATATTAGACGCAGGTGCGAATTTAAATATAATTTTTTGGTTTGTACGTAATGCATGTTACTGTGAATACAAAGCAGAGAAAATCAAGGTAGTCATAATAACACATTAATAATTACACTTACCATATACAAAGACACCGTTTTTCTCTCGCTCCGGTCAAGCAAATGTTTAAAAAGTAATTAAGTTTATTGATACGTTACAAGAATGGAAAACTATAGAAAATGATTTTTGCAGTATAGTTTGTAGGTAAACAGTGATAAAAATAGAGCCGGACAAGGAGACAAATCGACCCCCCCATTTGTCTCCACGCCGATTCGGACGAGGAGACTCTGGGTCTCCCCATCCGGGACCGGACGTGAAGACACTTCCTATTTAATTAGCTTTCCACTGATATAAAACATTTTAAAGTATCTTTTGTTTTAAAAAAGTTATGGCCGTTAAAAAATACCCCTATCAATACAAAAACACGGACTACTGACCGCTGCCCACCGCATTGGTCTCTTATCAGAAGATTTTGGCAGTGGCTAGAGTTACGGTACCGTAACTCTAGCCTCCGAGTCTAGAGTTACGGAAGTTCCGTATCTCTAGCAAAACCCTACGAGGAAAGGCTAGAGTTACGGAAGTTTATAAAAGTATGTATATTGCTTTAATATATGCATGATAATGTGTTGTAAACTTAAATATTTCACCAGTAATCGTGAACAAACTGATCTGTTGTATATACGACAATTTCACAGGCGCCATTTTGGTTATACTTAATATAATGCTAATATCGGAACTATCACTGTCATGCTGTATACTCATGCACATATTTATGTGTTCTCTGTTAACAAACAACGTTAATAAAGCAATAGTAAGATAAAGAAAAGAAGAATATTAGAATTCTAAGAGCACGATAAACATAAACAAAAAAAAAACGAAATTTTTGAATTTAACAGCTGTACTTTCGATCACAATTATTTTTTTGTCACGATCTGAGTGCCTTCTCGTGGTGTGCCTTATATGTAGTCAGACAATTAAATACAAAAACAACATGTGTCAACAACATATTTTACTTAACTTCTATCATGCTTCGCACAAAATGTGATATAATTGTCCAACTACAATGGAACGCTCAAGTAAAGACGAATATAACAATGATATTTCCGCCAATGTATTATGTATTACCAAAATGGCAGCTACGAAGACGCTGCATTTGCCGACAGATCGATTTTTCACTATTACTGGTGAAATATTTAAGTTTACAATACATTATCATGCATATTCAAAGAAACATACATATGCCTTTATAAACTTCCGTAACTCTAGCCTTTCCTCATAGGGTTTTGCTAGAGATACGGAACTTCCGTAACTCTAGACTCGGAGGCTAGAGTTACGGTACCGTAACTCTTGCCACTGCCGAAGATTTTACTGCGTAATACAGGGTTTTGTTTGCAAACATGATCTCTCCTATACTAATAACCCTATTATATTCAGTTTTTAAGTGCCCAAAGAATTCTTTGGGATGTGTACCCAGCTATTTGCACATCAAAGTGAGTAGTAGAAGGCGGACAACTCTAAAATGTCAACCTGTAAAATGGGTTTGCCTTCGAAGTGAAAATAATGAGACTAAATCCGTGCCTTTCTGACCAGACACAATGACACTAACTTTTTATTATGTATTAATTAGTGTCAATTCGACTTCCTTGTGAACGTAGGCATCTAGTCGTTACAGATTCGGCGAAACATTTGGATTGTGACCATTGTTACTTGAAAATTATGCTCTTAACGCAGGTCAAACCAGGCATGTTCCACTGAAAACATTATTTTGAAGTTTGGCTTCGTACGATTATTTCTTATCAGTAACAGTCAGCCTTTCTTATATTATTGTTTTTCAGTTATTACCTTTATTATCCGTCTCGGTAGGTTAGCCATTGAAAATCTATAATGTGAGCTTTTTTATAGAAATGACAAGAATTTTACAAAATATCGGCAGTGGCGGAAATTCAAGCCTGAGTTATCTTCCGTGGTTGGGGGTAAAAGCCTGACCACACCACACCACACCAGACCATAGGATGGTATAAAACACAGACCAAATAGATGTAATAGCGGCCAAGCACAAAAATGACCACAAACGTTTATTGCTCGTTTGGTGTGTTCTACATAAATGACCCTTGAGGTTCTCGAAGTATGTAATGTATGAATCACAAAACAGTCACTACAGAAAGCTTCTACTTATTTTTACGAACATTTTGGTGCATGGAATATATGGCTATTTTGCTAGTAAAGTATACAAATTTGGAGCACAAAATTCATGTTGGGGAATATTTCAAACACTTTACATGAACCTTAATATAACCATAAACTAGCTCATCAAAAAAGAAGAAACTAACAAAACTTTAGTATTTCAGTGTTTATTGTAATGGCAACACCATAGAAACATCTGTCTGTGCCGTTATGAATAATGATCTTTCTGCAACATCTATTGTTAATAACATAGTTAAATATTATATACATATTTGAATTCGGAATTAAGAGAGTATTGTTACGGACCTAAATACACATTTTAGGTCCGTGCTACTGTGTAATTCGTCAGTAAAACGGCCCTCAGTACAATGTCATTTTGATTACGCAAGTTCATCTTGGTACAGTGGTATAAATAAACAACTAAAATAAAACTATAAATTGTACAAAATAAGGTTGTCATGTTTATTCATGGCTATGAGCATCTTTAATTTTAAGTCTCAGATTGTAATAATTTAGGATGGCCAATTGTTGAGAAAAGAACGGAGCAGTTAAGCCTCCAGACTGGTTATGTTCTATAAAATATACTACAATCTCGTAGCAATCTCGCTACCCAATTACCTAGAAGTCCCAAACAGGTTAACAAAACATATGCACCCCCTAAGTCTCCGCCAAAACCATGCAAACTCGGACTTCTTTAAGTACTCCCCCCTACCACAGTCCATAGTCCTGTCGAATAGGTGTACCCTGCTCATAAAACCCGTGAGAGGTGTGAGGCAGTATCATAGGATAGGTAGATAGATAAAATTATGTTCACAAATTTTATAATAATAAATGTCCATCTTAACACTTTTCCCCTTAATATTTGAAGCTCAATCCTACAGCAGTAGATTCAGCCCAGGGAACTTGTACCACATGTGAATTGGTTTACTGTAATACTTTTTACTATTAAGATATACCCCAGTGTCTTCATAAATGCAAGACATGATAGCTTTCGTGCACAGATATTGGAAGGGTTGATAATTAAATAAAGAAGAAAAAGAGCAGGTGGTGCGTTAGAAGTTTCGTTTAGTATATTTCTTTCATCAGTAAAAGTTCAAATACTCCAGTCCAACTCATCAAAACGATCATGGTATAATTTAATATATGGGCAAAAAGCCCTCCTCATTTCCTCACGTTCTTGTATAAGCTTGTTGTATTTGTATTGATTAGGTTATATTGATCTATAATGTCATGTATCGATATCTTCAGATAAACTATTTTTAAGCAGAGAGGTAAGTGTCACCCTGGGCATTATCCCCAATGGTTTCACAGCAGTACGTGTCGCACAACAACACGATGTTGCTGTCGTAGGGGCAGATAATTTTGCTCCTTGTGGTTGTCCCCAGAGCTTACGTTTAGGGGATACTGTAACCAGTTCCCATAATTGACCCAGTCACGTGGTATCACAGAGTGGCTGTTTTCGCAAAAACAGAATGGCAACCTAGACATACTGTTGACTTTAAAGTTCTCTCAACACTCCTGCTACACGTGAAACTGTAGTGCGATCTGTTCCATCCGGCGAAGAATAAATTGTCTTTGATGCATGGAATGATTACCACAGTGTACCGATTTGCGAAGAAGATCGACATCTAACCACCTTAATAACACCATAAGGTAAATACCGTTACAAAACTGCACCTCAAGGTCATATTGTGCGAATAATGGTGACACCAGAGGTAAAAGCGAGACTGTTGCCGATATTCCCAATAAAACCAAATTTGTTGATGATGCATGGCTGTGGGCGGATCTTCTTTCAGGCAGGTCATTGGCTTGATTTTTTGTGGTAAATGGTATCGTCCTTAATCCTGAAAAGTTTGTATTAGGAGTAGATACTGTAGAGTTAGATTTGAAATTTCTCCGAATGTCGTTCGAGTCGTGAGAGATACAACACTTTTCCCAACACCTAACGAATTTACTGATATTCGCTATTTGTTTGGTCTTGTGAACTAGGTTTTCATATTCATTTATCATGGCAGGCAGAATGCTCCATTTCGCGAACTCTTGAACCAGATACACGTTTTAAATGGGACGATACCCTTCAGAACCTATTTGAAGAATCGAAACTTTCATTGCCAGCGAGATTGAAGACGGTGTTAAGAACTTCGACCCTACTAAACTTACTTGCCTGGCTACAGACTGGAGTTGTAATTTGGTTATTACAGACACACAGTTCCCGTTTCAAAGTCGAGCCATTCTGCTGTCCCTTAGGATGAAAGATTACATTAACTGGTAGCAGATTCACTCGTCCAGCAGAGTCTAGTTATGTACCAAATAGAAGGCGAGACAATGACAGTTGCTGGCGCCCTTGACAAGGCCAGGTACTCGGTTGCTTCAATCTCGTAGTTGTCGTTGACCACAAACCATTTATTTCAATCTTTAACGACAGATTACTAGACGACATCTCAAACACACGTCTGCGAAACCTAAAAGGAAAGAAAACTGCGCTACAGATTCCGCACTGTACACATTCCTGGAGTCAAACTGCTTATTCTGCCATCCTGTCCATAAGCATGTGGAATTGGTGATGATGATGTGGCCACTACTATGTATCTCTTAAAGCTTTTTATTTTAAAAGTGTAATATTTCCCTGTGCCATCTGAAACGAGTTGTTTAGATTTCATTCAAGGGTACACATTTAAGTTTCAGTTGAACTAAACGTTTCAATAGCAAAATTGTATTGCGGTCTATATATTTAGCCATTCTAACATAAGAAATGCAAGTGGTAATTACGAGACTGCGATCTTTTATTGATGTCAGCCGAGGTCAATATTACTTCTATGTGGGGAATATCACATCATATTCAAAGCCCAATAAGTCCATACACGTTTTATTATATTTTGACAGTAATCAACAAAATAATTTCTCAGACATTTAAAAACAAATCTGTATTTTAACTAAACATTTGCCGTATAGAATAATTTTGTGAACCATCACTTAATTTCAACTGAAAAAGAGTTATTAATAAATGCAGTAGTCATTAACTGTTCACTTCAAAGTCATAATTATGTGTGTGAAATAACAAGGACAATTTATATGTATCACAAATTGCACGAGCCAAATGACTACATCTACGTACGTAATTCTAAATTTAGATGTTATATTCAACGTTGAAAACTTGACCCAGTATTTATGAAATATGATGATATATTTTGGTACAACGATAGGTGTCTAAACCAATCAAAAAGTATCTATTTATAGAAGATATGATAAAAATATTTGTTCAGTAGAAATAAAGATTATGTTCCGCAAGTCATTAAGATATTTGTTTAATAAGAATATTCTTTTGCAAAATATACAAAGTATGAGTACAATTTTGTAATATTGATTCAATAATCTAAAATAATTATCCATTCACCTTGCTGGAAAAGTAATCAATCAATATTTTGAATAATTTGGGTTGTAATTCTCAACCTTTACCTGTTGAAAATAGGCATAAACCACAATACAGTGGTTGCAAGTTGAACGATAACTTAAAATGACAAATGTCACCGAGTTATTTGCACAACTCATATACCAGACATTTCCCTTAACTATAAAACAACAATAAGGCATTGTTAAAAAAGAGGCCTTACCCAGGATCTTTAATCCTATTAAGCTACTAAAATTAAATATGGTCAATTACAATTACATAAAACATTGGGAAGCACTTGACCTGGTATGAAATGCTTAAAACTTAACAATGTATCCCATGGCTCACTACTATCTTTTTGCTAGCGCCCACCTTGCAAAGAACTAGTCGTTAACATGATATAAATAAATATGTCGTGAACTATTTCAATTTTTAAATTGAAAAAATCTAAATGATTCTTATGCAGCCAAACTTATCACTTCGTTTAAAGTCACACACCTTTAATTTAGAATTGTTTAGCCGAAATTTAGCAGTGGAAAGTGCATGAGAATTAGGGTCAAAGTACACGACAAAGATCTGGTAGACAGCATTTGTTTACGATTATAAGTTAATAATAAAAATGTAATTCTTATGGAAATTTTTACCAGTTTTTATGAGTTAAGATACCGCGCTAGCATTCCTTCTACTGGGTAACGTTTCGGCTCCCAGCCCTAAAGGTGTATTTATAGTTAAATGAGTGTTTACAGGCACCTACTTACGACTACTCATTTGCTTATATTTCACAAAAACAATGTAAAGAACAAACCTTTTGCATAACATATAATAATGCATATTTGTTGCATGTTCTTCGTTTTCGTGGCTGAACTGATATGGATTACATGTAAGTGTTTTTGGAAATGTATGTTATTTATTCATTTTATACTTATTATAATTATTATCATTATTTATTTATTTAATTCATTTATTATTATTATTATTATTATTATTATTATTATTATTATTATTATTATTATTATTATTTGGAACTTGTACAAATATTATTATCACTGTTATGTTTGTTAATAAACTAATAATCGAGCTGAGCAAAAATTGTGCGGCTAAAACTGTTTTGTGACATTTTGTTTATTTTCATTTTCTTTAAATTATGTATTACTTTGTTAAATATAAAATTATTATGTTATATTTAACCCTAGGAAATAACGTGTTAGACTGTATACGGATTATACAATTAAGAGCACTGAATAGCTGAACTGGAGTGCGTTGCAATGTAAAGTTAAACGTTTGCTACTTCCATAGTATCTTACCTATTTAAATTGCCAGCCATTTCTGATTAATGAGACACCTAATATGATGTCAAAAGTTGCTTCGAACATATTTGACGGAAAATTCCATTCCACTGTAATGTATTACATTTCTTTTATATATTTGGTTAAATGTTTATTTCGATCGGGATTAGTTTCAAAGTTATGTGCATGATGAAATAAGAAAGTTATAACATTGACTTCTCATTTTTTGACAGGGTGACAAAACAATTTTTCATGAAATTTTCCAATTTACTGTCATTTGTAACAATTGTCCGAGTGAAGTCAGTTTCTTTGATGTTATTGCTATTTTATTGGAAAAACGCATTCTTACAACACATTTTACTAGTTTCTATGGAGGAAGCAACAAAAATAATACGGAAAAGGCGTCCGCAAACATTAGTCATTAGTAAATATAACAAAAGTTGTATCAGTATTCTACCACTACCTGTAAATTCATTATTCTATTAATATGTTTTGATTAAAGGCAAAACTCGTGCTATATAATGATACATGCTCTAAGCGATAAAATATATAAAAAAACTGTCCTAGCTATATTTGAATTACGATTTCTCGAAAAACAGATGCGTCTCCCATCTGTGAGGAATCGTATGGTTATGTTGAAGTCGCCGAAGATACTGCCGTAGGTACGGTTGTCAAGGAAATCAAATGTCAACAGAGTATAGCTGGTCAGGGTACATTGAGTTACGCGATTAAGGACGGCAATACACACGGCAAGTTCGGAGCCAATACAACTAATGATGTTGGAAAAGTCTACGTATACCAATCGATCAGTTTTGAATCCAGAACTATAAACTTCCAGGTAAAGTATAAGATGAATAATTTTGCCAGAACGTATCTATTTCCCCATATGAAAATGTAACTTTTAAAGTTTTTTCAGTCCAAAACTTTTAGACTAACTTCTTCAAATAATCAATGAGGATGGATGTACAGATATAAAGCATGTCCTTTTCTGAAAAATTATGTCTAAATTGTTATAGTGGATTTATTTTTGGATAAAAACCACTCTCGTAAAAGGAGAAAAACAAAGCCTTATGACTATTATTATATAAACCTAGAACGGCATATTCAAAGACTTACACATCTATCATATCTGAAGCATTCCACGTAACAGTTGTGACATTTTCCTATTTCAAAGCTTTCAATAGAGGTTACAGAGAACGGTCCTATTAGATCAACTACCAATTACGTCCTTGACATACAGATAACGGGAATCAATGACTACGCTCCCCTGTTCCTCTTTTCCCCCTACACAGTCTACATCAATGAAGATAAGCAGCCAGGATCCATCATTTTCAATCCCATACCTTACGACTTTGACAAGGGTGCAGATGGTGCTACAACTTCAGCGATACTTGGTATGTTTGTTTTACTTAATTATAAACAATTATTGTACTCTAAATTATAAACAATGATTGTACTCTAAATTAAAAAGAAAGTCATTACTGGTACCTTAAGCAAATCCTTACTTGTACATACATGAAGCGATGTGCTCATAGATAGGTAAAATGCACAAACCGTTATTACATAACAATATACAACTGCTGTGGATGTAAGTACATAATCTTATTACCCGTTCAAATACCAACTTCAACATGTTTTCCTTATTTTCAAACTAAATATATTCATCTGACGCTCTAAACACGACAATGTGATTTTTTCAACATAGGGTTGTTGGTCAAAAGGCTTTGAATAAGGTTTTTCTGTGAATTCTTTTACAGTTTGAGTATTATGTTTAGGTAAAATCTCTAACTCCTGAATCCATCTTTGAATATCAAAGCATTACGTGTGAACTGAATCATTCGTTCTTATATTTTTGTAGATGGTGACGACAGCCTATTTTATATGGATCCCCAAACCGCCAAAATCTACCTGCGCTCTTACCTGGATTATGAGCGCCAGACTCAGTATGTGTTGACCATCCAGGTCACTGACAACGGAATACCACATCGGCGATCTTCTACCACACTTCTCAGCATAAATGTCAAGGACATTAATGATAATGCACCGGTATTTTGGCAAAACGTGTTTAGTAACATCAAGTTATTGTAGATGTTTTTTCAAAGGCATGTAAGATAAAAAATACCAAAGTAACATATGTTTGACATTTCTGTCAATGTCTTTATATAATAAAGCGATTTCTTGTGCACATTTTTATTTCGACAAATATTTTTTTTAAATACTTTTTTTGAATACGGATCTTTTTTTTCATTTAGACAACGCTTACTTGATTCTATGGGATATTGTTATCTTTTAATATTAAGTACATTTAATTCGACAACGCTTACCTTTGCATATAGTTTCTTTACTTATACATTGTATACCGTATCATATGTTCGTATCGACGTTAACCTATTACTTTTTGCCATATTCCAGAGAGAGACACTCCATATTTTAAAAACTTTCGATAGCCGATGCGCCTGATACAATACACATACATTTGTTTGTACATAATTAAATAACAAAAAAACAAAAATAATATCAAACAGGGAATGCCACGTACCAAAAACAAGTTCTGCCGACAATGATACTGTCATTTTTCACAAATACAATGTATATTTCATTATCATATTAAAACTTTCGCGAAATGTTCAAATCTTTTCTACATAAAGCTACAAAGATCAATTCTAATGGTTACAGATTTAGAATAATTTTAACAATCATCCGTTCTGAGTGGGCAGTATCCCAGGTTCGGCCGTAGACGCCCCTTCAGGGCTAAGGCGTTCAGACCTTGTAATCCCAGTAAAATAAAGTGGGTAGCACCCCGACTTATACATATTTCACTTAATTTCTGTATTTACATGTTCGCTGGCTCCTTAATTATAAATCGATTGGATACTGATTTAAACAAGTTAAACAAGTAAGATGGTTAAGTAATCGAGGAAACCCTGTCTTAATAATTGGAGAGTAAAGACATTTCACCACCGTTTTCAAGGATGTCAATCAAAGACAAGAAATTCCGTATGATATTGTTTTATCTAAAATACATATGTTCCACACAGTGACACAAAGTAATATTGAAATGTGTCATAGAAACTACATTGCAGATTTTACATAGCTCTTTCCTTCAGGTTTGTGAAGAGTCATATATTGCCGAGACTTTCGACGAAACAAAAGAAGCAGGCTCTGTTATCAAGTTCTTGAAATGTACGGACGCTGACCCTGGATATAATGGCAGACTTTCTTACACCATTACAGAAGGTACTAGTAGTTCCAGGAAAATAATTATTGTGTAAAGTAACAAAGTTAAACTGTTTAAAACTATATCGTAGTTGATTGAGTATTAAATATAAATGTACCTTGTATCTGCAAAAATATTTTTTAACACAGGCGACTACACGAAATTCAGACTGCAAGGACCGTATCTTGTACTGTCAAAGGAAATTGATGTGGATACGGAGCCAAGTGTATGGAGTCTTACTGTGATTGTCCGGGACAGGGGCAACCCTAGATTGTCGGCACTAATTGACATAGTCGTCTATGTTGAGGGTGTTGATGACAACGCTCCAGTATGGGCGCCACCTGAAAATGGGAACTATATAGTCAGTAAGTAAACATAGTGCTCATGGATAGTGTTGGGATATTGTCAGTAAGTAAACATAGTGCTCATGTATAATGTTGGGATATATCTTAATTAATGAACTGTCCTATATTAACGTGAACATGTTTATCTACATTTAATATTCTATCAATTGCACAATCTCTTTTGTTGGGACACCGATTTAATTAACATTAAAATGTCAACTACTGCACAGTGTCATATATCTATATGAAGTTTGAAGTCCTTGTTTTCAATTACAGCCAAGAATTTGTCGTGATAAACAATATGTATCTAATGGTCACCATACCTTGGGGTATAAAAATATTGTTCTTAGTTGCCCTCTATCCATATGTTACATGCCAAGTTTAATTAATTACTTGATTAAAGTATAAGCTAAGATAATGTGCAGAACAAAATAAACAAAGTGAAAAATAAACACATTTTGACATTGCCAAGTAAGGAAGGAAATAAGATGAGGTGCCTAATCTCCTAAATGCCCTCCACACACCATACATACATGTAGCTGGAAATTCTCTATATTATTTCATTTCTTTTATTTATCTATTGGTGTTTTAACCATTGTGTGGCAATAGCAACCGTAATTATTGTCCAGAGGGAAATTATGTGCATTATTTCCTTATTTTCCGTGCCTTTATGTCACATATCATAATTTCTTATTTCAAATTGCAGCAGACAGACATTCTGACAAAGAACCGCGTTTAATGTATTAAGAATAAACGTATTCGCTTATAAACAGAAGCCCCATTTACCAGCCGATGAATAAATAATTTTCAAAAGAAAAGGAAACAGTTTTCGTTGATCAAAGTCCCCTGTCTAATGGAAAGTGTTGTATTAATTATTGGTAAGAGTCAGTATTATTTCAGACATCGATGAGCATTCTCCTATTGGGAAAGTTGTGGTACGTGTATCAGCAGACGATTTGGACGTCGACGATAACGACGCGGTTGTTGTGTATTACATGGATGACTACAGCACCATCTTTACAATTAAACCGACAACAGGTCAGATCGTTAAAAGAGATACACCCTAAACAGTGATGCATTTAATATGACTTAAATGCAATGCGTTAATGGAAAAAATCTTACTGAAACCTAAAAGTTTCAGCCCAAAAGCAGAAGATAAGTCTGTAAATTTGTGTTGTGGTGCCGTTATACCTTCATTTTATGGTTTGTTCAATTGTTTGGTGGATCGCAATTTATTATAAAAGGACCCTATATTGGCATTTTCTGAACAAAAGAGAAGTTTCTCGATAATGCAAACTGCAATTATTTATTGTTTCATGTACATTTAACCCAGTTGATACATTTTGAGTGAAAACATCTGCTATTTGTAGGGTTTGTCCCTTTCACGCGTAAACTACGAAACTTGTTTTAGGCCTTTTACTTTCAGAAAAAAATCGTTTTAGACATAGATCTAGATCTAGCATTTTTCCATGACATTTTTGAAATCATAGACACATAAAATGAATGGCTATGTATGTCCGTGCTTTTTGCCTTTCTGTGTTGCAGGAGATATATTTCTGAGCCAAGAGCTTGATCATGAAAAAGGTGCGACATATACAATACCAGTCTCCGCTGTGTCCCATAACAACCCACTGGATAGAGTAAGCACGAATGTCATAATTAACGTTGTCGACGTCAACGACAATACTCCAGAATTCAATAAGGTTAGTACTTCTCGGTTTCGGTGTTTAAAGTAAACAGTTAAATGTGTTATGTAACGAAATGCATTACATTCTATATCTTCTAATTTTCGAGACAGCTTTAATTTTCATTTTAATTGGTATTATTATTACAACAGTAACTGTAAGTCTTTCCTTAAACTTACCCACTCAAAATGTATGCAGCAAAGAACATACGAAGCAATAATCTTTATGTTTTAGGATGTTTTTCAAGTCTTTGTGTCAGAGGCACTACCACCGAAGTCCAAAGTGGCAACAATGACAGCTGCTGATAAAGATGCAGGGTCAAATGGAATTATCCAGTACAAAATAATTGGTATGTTTCCATTCTACTACCAATCAATTAGCTTTTAATTTATTAACTTGCTTATTATACTAGTATGTTGTTTCGTCCAATGCAACTACTGGGTAATTTCGTAAATTAGTCAAACACATATTGTGGCCCTCTTGTTCAAAGAAGATGTTAACCTTGCTTAAATAAACCTCATCAGCTTTTTTCTATTACAGGCGGCAACACAGACTCGTTGTTTGATATTCAGTCCAAAACTGGAATTATTTCACTCATGGGAAATCTTGATTTCGAAACAAAAGTTACACACACGTTTTATCTTCGAGCCTCTGACCGAGGCCGTCCCTCAAGGTGGTCCACGTGTACTGTGATTGTATCGGTTTTACCTGAGAATGAATTTGTACCTATATTCAATGAGATGGAAACTGTATCCATTCCAGAGGACATCTCGATAGGTAATAGTACAGAAAAATGGTTGTATATTGACATTGAATGTTATATAAATATAAACGACTATTATTCTTTGACTGAGAAATTATATTTATTTATGTGAGCAATCACTAATTTTGATTACATGTGAAACAGTTTACATGTATCTTGTGTTGATCTCTAGCACAGGCGTGACATAGAGGATAATTGTTGGTTTTGGTGTAATGTCACCTTATATTTTCACCGAGTGGGCACCAAAAGTGATATTTTTACTCGTGGCTGCGCCACTCGTAAAAATATGTACTTTTGGTGTTCACGGGTAAAATTAACGTGATATTACATCGATACCAACAATTCTGTTTATTTTATGGTTAAAACTCTACTTTTGTTGACTTTGTTTCTATAAAATATCGAAAATCGCGGGAAACGTTATCAGAAAGAATAGCACAAATGACATCGTATTAACCATCGTCGCATGGTTTTCAGCATTAATGACGCTCCGTATACTTTATGACGTTAAGCAGGCTTAAAGACTGCAAAAACAGTGAAAATAAAAATGGTAACTCAGTTTCAAAGATGTGGATTAGTACTTTTATTTTACTGAGAAAACTCTATAATTCACTGGAAAACATAAAATAATAAAATGGCAACGCGATTGTCATATAATTGTCCATATATGATCAACTACTTTTAATAAGCAATGTATTTGATAATTTTTATGATTTTGTAGGTGAGTCAGTATTCACAGTTGAAGCTACGGACAATGACGCCGGTATTGACGGAACTTTGTCTTACGAACTAGAGCCAGATGAAGACAAATTTGCCATTGAATCCCGAACAGGCGTGGTAAGACTTCTCACAGCACTTGATAGAGAAACGAATGAGGATTTTGAAGTGAACATATTTGCAACAGACATGTCTGCATCTGTGAGAAAATCTGGATCAATTATGGTTCGAATTAACATATTAGACAGAAATGACAATCCACCTGTCTGCGAAAATAGTTTTTATGCCAGGAATCTTATTCCACCCACAGCCAGTGGAGATGTTATCCAAACACTGAAATGTTCAGATGCCGATGCTGGTGGAAACCGTAAATTGTCATATTCTATTGTGTCTGGTAACACGAATTCTGATTTCTCCATGTCAGCAGATGGTAATCTTGTTGTTATGCAGAAACCGACCTCTCCTGTATACCGCTTAGAGATTCACGTCACTGATAATGGCAGCCCTTCCCTTGACACTTTTGTCCTAAGCGTGATAAATATTGGCGGTACACCCGAAATTCATAATTTGCCGACAAAATTATTTGTTTCTGAAGGACAAAGCGTAGGATTTCCGATTTTCCAAGTGAAGGCTACAAGTGTCTCTCAACAACATGAGTACTTCATCAGAAACATAACATCAGACAAGATGAAAACCGCTATTGAATCTCCTCTTGTTAAAATCGATAAAGTGTCAGGAAAGATTTATATTTGGCATGAACTCGATAGAGAGGAAAATAATCACTATACTATTGTTGTCGGTGTAAAAGAGAAGATAAGCGGTAAAGAGGCCGAAGGGACAGTAGACCTTACAGTTTTAGACGAGAACGACAATACTCCGAAGTTTGAGAATTCTGTTTACAATATTTCAATGATGGAAAACATAAAGGCTCGAACGAGGCTGATAAGTCTTGTTGCGCATGATCAAGATTTAAATGAAAATGCTGATCTTTCTTTTGCTATTGTTGGGGGCAATGAAGGTAATTCATTTGTGATAGATGCAAAGGGAATAATAAAAGTTAGAACCATTGTCGACCGGGAGAAAATCGATGCTTTTACTCTTGTAGTTACTGCTTCAGACAATGGTAGAAATAATAGACTGACTGGTTCAACAACGGTTCTCATTTCCGTTCTAGATGCAGATGAATACATCCCAGAATTTCTTAACGTTGGATCTGAACTAGAAACAACTTTACCTGAAAATATACCGTTAGCAGCGAAGGTATTCCAAATGAAAGCAAGGGATCTTGATGTTCACAAGGAACTGACTTATGGAATTGATGACGCGTCAGAAGATCACTTCATAATTGAGAGTCATTCTGGGGAAATATTTCTGTCCAGGTTGCTTGACCGAGAAAAGCAAGATACGCATATACTAATTGTAACTGCAGAGGGCCATGACAGAGTTATAACCGCTACTGCTACTCTAAGTGTAGCAGATATTAATGACAACGACCCGATTTTTAGTTCTAAATTATATAAATTCGATGTAAATGAAAGCTCAAAAGTTGGCGATATTGTGGGAAACATTAACGTAACTGATGCTGATAAAGGTGAAAATGCTTTTGTAAGCCTTTCAATAACTAAAGGAAGCATGGGTAACGCGTTTTTGTTACGGGAAGATAAATTATATGTGAGCGGTAATTTAGATTACGACAATTTCAATGAATATCTTCTGGAAATAGAAGCGAAAGATAATGGTTTACCACAAAGGACATCTACAACATCTGTTATAATAGAAGTTACACCTGCATACAGAATTCCAAAGTTTGCTATTGATCTGGAATTAATTCACATAGCAGAAAATGAACACGTAGGAAATTTTGTTTATGATGCAGACGGAACACTTCATGGAGCAAGGGAAGGTCATGGAAATGACCTGATATATTCTATCGAAAGGGGTAATGAAAATGGATACTTTTCTATCAGTCGCAATACTGGAGAAATAGCAATTGCAAGAAAGCTTAAAAAATTAGACACAAATGTATTTATTCTTCTTTTGAAGGCAAAGAACATCTATAAAACAACTTTAAGTGATGAGATGACACTAAAGATTGAAGTTGATGACATAAATGATAACTACCCAACATTTAAGAAAGAAATGTACGCATTAAATGTGAATGAGAATACCAAGATTGGAGTAAGTATTGGCATTGTATCAGCTGTAGATCTGGATAAAGCCCAAAATGCTTTTATAACTTACAAACTTATTCAAAACGAAGATGCAGAAACATTTAGAATAGATCCTTTTGTTGGAACGCTGAGTGTAAAAAAAGAGCTGAATTTCATGTACAATACCAGATATCAGTTATCGGTTATTGCCTTCGATAACGGATCACCTCGGCTTACAGGAAGTACTTACGTTACGGTTAATATAATTGATGTCAATGATAAACCACCAGTTTTTGAATCGGTAAATTCAAACATAAGAGTAAGGGAGAATTATGCTGTTGGTAGAACAATTTTTCAGATTAGGGCCCATGATGGAGATACCGGCGTTGGAGGTGAACTTTTATACAAGATCGTCACTGGGAATGAAAATGGGACTTTTGAATTAGATTCTGAGAGTGGGGAACTTACTTTAGCAAAAGTGTTAGACCGAGAATCAACAGAAACATACGTATTTGTTGTAGAGGCAGAAGACAAAGGAACTCCGTCATTGACTGGTACCACAACATTATCGGTTGCAGTTACTGATATCAACGACAATGTCCCATTTTTCACAGAGACTTCATACGAAATATCAGTGGACAGATTTTCTATTGTAGAAACGCACGTATTAAGTGTCTCGGCTCTTGATTTTGATAAAGGAAATAATGCTCTGGTAGAATATCAGATATCTCAAGATCACGACGAGCTCTTTCAGATTGATGGTAAAACCGGTCATATTTTAACATTTTCTGATTTGACCGAGGCAGAAAATAACATTAAACTGTTTGTTACTGCAAAGGATAGAGGAATACCAAGACTGTCAACATCTGTAATGGTATCTATCGAAATACATCCACCTCTTGTAACTGAACCGGAAGATTTTTCATTTGCAGTATCTGAATATGCTTCTCCAAATACTTTTGTTGGTGCAGTAGGATCGTCAGTTTCGTCTTCATCAAGATATGCCATTGTGAGCGGAAATTACCGTAAACATTTCCGTATATCAGAGGATGAAGGTAATATATTCCTGGATGATGTTCTGGACCGAGAAAGTTACGCTGACTACTACTTACACGTGAGATCCACCCACAAACTTAGTCAAAATATTCAAACAGATATCTATGTCCATATTTCCGTCATAGATGAAAATGATAACTATCCTCAGTTTAGTGAGACCATGTATAACATCATAGTGTTGGAACACTCCCCTATCGGCTTTAGTGTTGACACCTTAATTGCCACAGATCTTGATGATGGAAACAATGGAAAAGTAACTTACAGCATAATGAACGGTGAAGACGGAGACGCAAATAAACTGTTTTCATTGAATGAAAATGGCACGCTTGTGGTTCGGTCGTCGATATCTTATGAAGCCGTTGAGCATTTAAATTTCACAGTAGTTGCAAAAGATAACGGACAGTATTCCAGACAGGGATCCTCTCAAGTCAACGTCCAGGTGATTGATATTGATGAAAATGTTGTCTATGGTAAAACTATGCCTTCTAAAGTTATCAACTTAGAAATGCCGAATTCTGCAAATAAACATTATATTGTTGGTTGCATGACACCTCAAATGTTCGGACTCAATGTTTCGGCGACAAAGGTATATTACACATCTGAAAAGGACCATAATACTTTCGTTGTAAACAGAGACACTGGATGTATTGCATTAAAGAAAAGTATAGACATAGAAGATGGGATGAATTTTTTCATGTGGGCTGTAGCTGTTTTGATGACATCGGAAAGAACACGTGGACGTTTAGCTCTTGTGCGAGTAGATACGTTTAATCCTAATAAGCACGTGGTGGTTCTAACTCACAGCGTGTCTAAAGAAGTGCTTGAACTAAATAGGTAAGTGATATATTGCCTGCAAGAAACTAAAGATGTTCAAACAAACTATTTTGAACGTGTCTATTCTATTATTTATATATGTACATACATTTAAAACTACTTTCAAGTTAAACAGGGTTTAGCTCATCTGTACAACAGCGTAGTATGATAAATTCTACAAAATATATTGTACAGTCATGTTGGAGCATCGTGCAGACCAGAAACCGCCACAGTCTGTAGCCTATATGCCCGGAGCAGTGGGGTATTTCTTCTCTTACGTTTTATCAAGTAGCTAACAAGACTGATAGATTAGACTTACTTATGCAATTATGTATATTTTTGTAAGGAAGGATATGTGTAATATGAAAAATTAAAAAAGATGCTCTCGTTTATGATAGAAAGTGTGCACTTTTTCTTAATTCTTATAGTATGTGCTATGTCAGTGTATTACCATTGTTTAAGTTATGACATTAACTGCAGACAGAATATTTTAGAAAGTTGCTGCTAGTCCGCCTCCAGAACATGTTTCCGTCCAATTGTCCCAGAATATGGAAGACAGAAGATTTGCTTGCACCTGTCCGACGAAAACTACTCTTTCAAGGGTAATCAGATAATGACACTTTGTTCTATGGACACTCGAAATTCGGTTTGGATTCGAAAATTCGAATAGTTTTGTGGGTCCTGAATTTTCTTAACACGACGGATACGCCAATACAGTATGTTTAGTAGGACAGTGTTTACTTTAAAACGGTATATAAAGAAACAAATTATTAATTTTCCACAAGTAAAAACTTTCATAATATTTCACCGGTTTATATATTTGTTTGAGTAAAATATTGATAAATTTAAAATATTAAAATTAATCTTTTGTAGATAGTCGAAAAATTTGATTTAAAGAAAAAGTAATTATCTCCCTTTACTATTACTTCGAAATTTTATAATTACCTTCTTAGTAGTAGATGGATGCGCCCATTTGATGGTTCAGCAAAGTAAAGTGTGCCTTTAAATACGAGCTGCTATTGATAGATTGCATGTTGCTTGTGTTTTATCAGCAGATCGCTAAATAAGCCAAACACGCGAGGAGCATGTTAATGATAGAGCGTACAGAAATAAACGTTTAGCGAAGATCAAACTTAAAGAAGGATGTAAAAAAATTTCAAACACATTTATTAAAGGAAAATATTTGAGTTATTCTGAATGATTGGACAACGAAAGAGTTATATCAGTGAGTAAACATGATATGTGTGTTGTGTTGTTGTTGTTATAAGCGTGATTATTATTCGTTTCCGTAAGCATGACGTTGATCCGGAACATTAGAGATAAACAACTTTTAAAATTTGTTACATAAAACAGGCGACAATTAAAAGAACAAAAAGATAAAAAGTCACCACAAAACACCTGAGAAACTGCTAATCCGTAACGAGCCCCCTGTCAATTAGCAGCAATTTTCGTTAATTGGGAAATTTTTGACACGCTCTAAACAAACAAACAGAACAAACGGTTTTATTCGGCATAATTAGCATTCTTTAGATTGCACCTATTTAAAAAATGATAATTATAATTTACGAATATTCGAATTTGATTTTCGCATTCGAATATTCGGCCGATTTTCGAATATTCGAATATTCGTTCCCATCCCTACTTTGTTCTATTACTTTATACGTTATGAATATTTGTTTTTGATATGCAGTTGTACTTCAGCTTTTGTACAGTTGAATTTCAATTACTGATATCGATTGGGTAGAATGCATAAGTGCATAAATATGCTCTACTGTGTGATACACAACAAAACATCTTAATGTTTAAAGTCGTTATAAATAATGTACACATGCTTTATATCATCTCTATGAATACATATATAGACACTGTTTTCAATTTTATTCATGTTATGTAGATTCTTTGAACTTTATCAAACAGTTGGGATTCTGGCTACATAGCCTGATATAGATCTAGTCGTGAAGTCGTGACTCTTAAGTTTTCATATAGTGCTCCTTGTTCAAATAGTCATACTTCTATCGTTACAGATCAAAGTCTTACATCTATGTAATCCGGAATAATGAAACTGACAGCGTAAGTGGAGTACAGAGCAAAAAGCATTTCATTTTGCAAGATGGAATTCTCGATGTTCTCGAAGGTCCGGATGGTGGGGTAGCACATGACTTAACTTCAGAGAGCTTCGACAACTTCCCCGTGGTGTCAATTCACTCATACAAAATTTCGTCTGAACATAAAATTCCATGGGTACAAACTACAGCCGGGAAATCGACGCTTGGAGTAACCTTTTCAGTGCTTATAGTGGCCATCATTATTGCTGTGATTGTATATATCAAGACTAAGATCAAGAAAAAAGCGTAAGGGGTGTTATCTTTCTGTTTTATTGTATTGTGATTGTGGTATTATCTTTTACATTTTATGTGTTTTCATGTAGCTCAGTGTAGGTATCATACAATATTACTATGAGTAGAACTTCTTATGGTTTAACAATACTTTCTTAGTGTAGAAAACACCAATTAAAATATAGTATAAGAAATGAAATTATCATTGTACTTGTTGTGTACTCTATTGTCGTTCTAATACAACTTTCAGTTGATTCTGTTCTTTCTTTCAGGACAACCAGTGGTATAGCAAGGACACCAAAGCCAAGCCTGTCTGTCCGTACGTACTGATCTAAGAAGCTATAATGCTTTATATACTATGCTATAGTCAAACTTCCAACGCAAGATAAATCCCGATAGGTTCAATGGATTTTATATTCGAATATACTGGATAAGTTCCTTTAAGTCAAATAGATATATATAAGCATTATTTCAACATAAGTCTACCTGTGGTCATTTCTTAGTCTAGATGAAGAAATGTCAATCAGAATTCCTAAGGTCTGGTGTTCGGTGATGCCACAATCTTGCTGCAAACATTCAACTCGCTGTAACTATATTGATATTATAACTATACTTCTATTTTCAGCTCCGAATACTAACAAGGTTGATCCTATATATAACAACTTACGCAGAGCAGTAAGTTCGTAATCAAAAACTGATAACATATCATTACATATTCCATTTCTTTATTTTTTAAACTCTCTAAGTGGCCTAAATATACTGTATATTTATGAATGCACATTTTGTATATATAATAACGGAACTTAGGAGTAAGTTTACCCCAGTATATTGGTTGTAATTGTTAATCATTTACTGAGATGAAAGTAATAGTAATTCGGTCGATTTATGCAAACATTGAATTTTACATTATAGTCATCTACTGCTGACCTTGCTCCTCTGATGAACGCTTTGAAAATCCTAAGTGGAATGAGTGAAGAACAAAGGAACACACTTATTGAAAAGACGCTAAAATCGAAGAAAAAGAAAACAGGTACTTTTCAAAACCATATGCATTTTAAAATGTTTGTTTTTACTATGTATAACATGCCTGGAAGTTAATTGCAAAGTAGCCAAACATGAAAAGGGTGATGTCGTTTACACAAAAACAAACTATATAACATACTAGAACCAATTCAGCATATATCTACGTCATTGCCGTCGAATAATGCTAGACAAATTGGCGTCATTTGCTGAAAAGCGAGGTAGTCCTGAGCATAAAATGGCAATTTATTTTTTCATATTAATCTAGCATGATTTTATGTCTCAAAATTTGCAATAATACATTAAATTCCAATCGAAACTGAATCTCCGATATGAAGTGGTATGAAAATGCTGTAGAAACTTGAAGCATGAAAGTTGCATCTATCTTGATTTAAGACAAAGAAGAGTATGTAAATGTGCTTCAAGCAAAATTCATAAAGAACAAGATGAAGACGGTACCGGATATCAACGTTTCACATATTGATGAAACGTTGCGAATACAGAAGCTATCATCTGAAGAAGTAGACGACAAAAACCGACAAGCAAACAAAGCTGTGACTGGTATGCAGGCCACAAAGATCCCTATAGTATCACAACCAATCACACCATTCACACCTAATGCTGATGAGGTAGTAGCTAATGAACAATCGAATGATAATGGGACGGGCATACAAAACGATGCTTCACAGAAGAATGTAAGAGCTGCTTTCTTCAAGAAAATTTAGTCACTTCATTGATGCTAACTTAATCTCAAAGTCTGTTTGTCTCAACACATCTTGGAGTGCATAAATTTATTAAGTGAGTCACTTTACTTTTAAACCCAAATGGGCACTACAATGGAGCAATTCTTTTATCAAATACATTTACCAATTTACTATTAATGTTTCTGTATTTTTTATTTTACATATAACAATTTTTGTATGCAATTTATAGCCAGTCATTCAATCTAGAAGACCGAAATTAGTTAGCTTGTCTGTTCCGGATGATGAAAGCTTATCCAGCCTTGACCTTGACTCATCAGAAGTGAACGAAATCCCTGCTGCCGAAACAAACGTAGTGACAAGTGTCCCAGAGCGTAAAACTGAAAACGGTCCGATAGTTATTGGTGGGAAAGAATACGATGGTGTTGGAAAAGATGTAACGAGTAAGTTGAAACATTTTATTTGGTTATTTTACTTTGTAACAATAATAGTATTGACAAAAAGTTGTAATTGTTTTGTATAATGCCTGAAATCTTCCAAAGCGAAGTTTGACACAGCTGTATATAATTGATCACTCTGCCTCAATATTAATCTGGAAGCAAATTTCAAAACCATAAACCTATTCTATGTAAAGCTATTGTTATCTAAACTTAAGTTAAAATCCGGAAACAGTTTTTCGATATTTAGTCACAGTGATCTTGACTTTGGCCACGAAGGGCATCAAACACAATCCGAAGGGAGGTTTCGATGCATGTTATATGTACACCAAGTTTCAGTCAATAGGTCAATCCAATGTTAAGTTGTCATCCGGAAACAAAAAGTTTGATGCCTGTCCGACCGCCCAAAAACGATATCGTCATTCCAATAACCAGATTTTATTTCTTTCAAAAATCTAGTTGAAAAGACATTTTCCCGCTGAAATAGAGTAACCAGTAAAGTTCAGAAGAAAAAACTTATTCAATAAAATATTCGCTCACTTTATTTTCAGCCGGTAAAAAGTATCTATACAATACCAGAACTGGTGATAAAATTTATGTCACAGACGACATTCTCAGAGGAGCGGTTGAACATAGGGAAAGCATTATTACGCATAATTTTAACAACAGACATGACGCCAAAATAAGTACCTTTAAAAAACCACCGATGCGAAGAAAGACAAGCAGAACGAGATTTAGTACTACAACTATTTGGGAAATGAATGTAGATAACGATCCAAATGTTGATGAATATTTCTCTGCGGAAGATAAATTGGTTGGATCCAGCAGTAAAAGTGAAGACGATGGGTTAGTGAAAGAATCTAGTTCTGTTAGACAGAGACGACCAGGTGTTGATTACACCAAAGGAGCACCGAGACAAAATAGTAAACTGCATTCTGGTGAGAGTGAGAGTACTGCGGTGGCAGGAATATCAGACTTACCCAAAGGAGAAAACGAGCCAGAGAAGAAAGACAGTACCACCAGTATTGAAAGTATCGACTTGAATAAAGCGACTGATGTACAGACAGACCTGTCCGTTTCTAACAAGACAAATGCAAATTGTGGGAACAATGACAATGTAAATGAAATTAAAGTAAAAAGCATTAATGAGGAGCATTCGTCAACAGGTACTGAAGCAGCTGAGCATTCAAATGCCAAAGAAAGCGATGTGGACAATGAAAGAGATGATCCAGATGCTGAGGATGCAAACAACAGCAATGCAGTGAAATCAGATCTTGTACAAAAGTCAAATTTTGTCATCCCGAAATACAAACCCCTAAATCTAGAAAATGTTACCTGCAAAGTCCCAAAAGGAAAATCTGAGAAGAAAGACTGTCTCTCGAAGGACCCTTTTTATGCGGGTTGGGCGAAAATGGTTGGTCGGCGAATATCAACAAAGACAGTGAAGAAAAAAGATGGAGATTCTAGAACAGTGACCATTCGACAGGGTCGCTCACTTCCTGCAAATATTGTAACGCAGTTGGTTCAGAGTAAAGTGCCATACAAACCACAAAGACTTATGACTCTGGATATTCAATGAATATAACGTCATGATGCAATGTCGCTAGTTTAGTTGCTACAATTTAGTATTTTTCATATTGAATTGATGAACACTGGAAACTTACTCTAACCATACGGTGGTTTTATTCCAAAGTGTGATATTTTGTTAGTGAAAACTACCGTGAGTAGAACGAAGTTTTACCAGGCTTTCGAGCTATTTTACAGACAACTGTCAAGATCATTAGACACGGATAAATATAAAAATATTGAGAATATGGTGGACACATATATATGGGCAACTGTAATTGTATTAATGTATTTTCAGTGTAGTAGTTGTATGAATCATTTACGTAGCTATGGCAATGCTATAAAACTTACATGTATACGCTTCAGCTTATATAAAAAGACAAACAAATGAAAAAATGAAGAATTGTGTTGCTTTTTGTACTTATTTGGAAAGCGCGAGCTTATTATTAAATTTCAAACAGATTTAGTGGGGCCGTTCAACCATTTTACAAATTATTTTATAAATGATATTATTTCTTATCTTATAAAGTGCGCAAGATAAAAAGTTAAACTGTCTGTCTATTCTACCCCTTAATTATGCATGTTACACAATGTACATAATCACCGAGGCAAATTACAATACAAGGAGTTAACTGGCTTTGTTGCAATCTTTATCTCCTCAGTCTTCATTCTAACACGTCTATCAGCTAAGGAAAACACATAGCATCCATCGTCAAAAGACCAATTCCATAGGTTTAAGATACTTCATGTATAATTCTTAGCAGAAAACATACATGTTTGTTAATTGTGCAATAAGATAACATTTTGCGTCTTATCTCTTTTAATTTAGTCCAAGAAATTAATATCTCGCAAGTCTCATTTGATCACCTAATCCTCTATCATAAATATGTACACCAACAAGGAATTAACGTTCGAATTTTCCAATCACTCAGATGCATTTCTACTATATATAGCTATGAAGTGGAATAGTATTGACCTAAAAGTATACTACACATAAAAATGAGAAAAGAAACAATTTATCATGTCGAACACCTAGTGGTGGGGAGACATACTGATTTTGTGTTGTCAGTTTGTCTGTCTGTCTGTCAGTGTATGTGTCGCAAAAATTTGTTCGCGCAACTCCTCCGACGCCATTGTACAAATTTACACCATATTATATAATGCAACCTTTTCCGGAAATGGTGATTGAAGTACCCATTTATCTCTTCAAAGCAATCAATGTTGCGTTGAATCTTTTTCTTTCTTTTTTTTGCTTTAAACTAAAGTCAGTCACAGGGGTCACGAACAGTGAATATGATATATGAATTCTGTTATTTTGAATTATCTTTGTCAGGACGAATGTTAAGAATACTGGATATGTGTTTCCCGCATATCATTAATTAATAAGAGCCTTAACAGAGTTTTATTTGTTCCATTCCAATCAACAGCGACTGTTGTTCATGACAAAATTCAAGAATGCCTATATGATATTAAACAGATGACATTTTCCATAGTTTTTTCATGAAATTTACTCAAACAAAACAGAAACAGGATAAAACACACTTTCATCGGATCGTTATTTCACTGCTAAGTCAGTTGTCGGTTCTAACAAATATATTATTAAATGTAAAGTTGAAATACCCACATACTAGTACCAATTTCTCTCAGAGTCACAGTCAGACATGTTTTAAATGCGAAAACAATTGAAACCTAGTGTGAGCACCCCAAACATGTTCTCTTTACAAAAACAGCTATGTTTGGCTAAAAGATATGGCTATGTATTAGTCGTATGCATCATACATTTAAAATAAAAAAAATCCGCTTACATATTGACTGCATATTTTTCTTCTGAAAGCACCGAGCTACATGATATACGTATAATAACTCCCTGTTAAAGCTTAATTTCTGTAATGATAACATTAAAATGATTTCAATAGATTTTATACAGTTTGTACATGATATTTTTTGGGGGTCATTTTCTGTAATTTTGGAAAGGAACCATTTCGCAATTTTCCAGACAAGTAAAAAGATGCTTTGGCATTTCTGGATTTCTGTATCTCGTATAAACATCAAAATCTTTATTGTTCACACCAGAAAAGCAATCGCGACTACACCGTGGTCTGATGTATTAGGCTGATGTTGAACAATGGAAATATTTACATTAATGTAAGTTAGGTCATGATCTCTATAAATGTGACTCAGATGAATTTTAATAATTTAAAAGTTATTCAGTGACATGTTTGACTGTAAACTGTTTCTGTAGGAAACGATGGTTGTAACCATTGAATTGAATCTGTGCAGAAGGACCTGGTATGTTTTCCATTGCTTTCTTTACGTTCCATCTCTTTGTTTAGTTTGAGCGTTTAAAGTGCACTGAAGTACGTTTCTTCTATCAGGGAACTGTTTCTTCAATTAAAGGTTGACAGCGTTCATGCGTTATCAGTTACAACACTGACTCGTTTTCAATAAGGTCACGATAATTTATATTTAAGTTTATTTCATGGCTCTAAATTTCTGATTCAAAACTTTCATCACTTCTAGAATCACTGACTAATATTACATTTTCCTGAACATCTGATTTGTTCTTGCATGGAACACTCGTGGCAAGCTTTCATTTTAGATTTGATGACTTTCGTACAGTTGCAGTTTTTTGCCCAAGTTTTGAATCTGTGGAGGGGCTATCAACTCTAGAACTGTTATGTTTTGATGTTTCTGCATTTAAGCACGGAAGTAGGTAGTGTTAACTTCCGTGATTTAAGTCATTGACTGTTTTTTACCGTTTTGTTTTACCCACTCTTGTGCGACTATTTTTTCTTAACAATGAAACGTTTTATTTTTCTGTGGTTGCTTAACATCCCTTACAGTTCGGTTATATGCTTGTTTATCTGCTATTAAATGGTAACATGTGCCTGTAGAAGGACAACTGCAAGTTTCGGGCGGTCTTAATGTAGTTATGTACTTTTTACAAGTTAGTCCGTCTACAACAAAATATTGCACGGATCATACGAATGTTATTTATTTTCTTTTATAACTAATAAGTCTTTCAGTCAAAGAGTTTCTCTCTGCCTATCTGCTCTTCTTCACACTTATCTAATTTCAGGGTACCTTTCATATTATCTTTTTCAGTGTTTACCGGGATGTCGCTGCTTCTTAATGTTGATTTTAGACAATATTTGCGATTGCGAAATGCCGATAAACTTGAAACTGAAATACGCGTTTGATAATGAAAAATTAAGTCAACAGAAAAAGAAACACAAGCGAGAATGACTAAAAAGAAAATAGCAAGTTTATATTAGATCTATCTAAGTAATTATGAATTGTGAAGAAGAGACGTTCGTGCAGTAAAAGAAAACACAATAAAAGCAGAAATAACAATTCTCATCTTCAGTCGCACACACCGCTACAGGGCATATCAATTAGTGATTTGTTTATTGTTATCTACAATGTTAATCCCGTCAGACTTGTTGATAACATTTACTGGCCTCGGTTGATTGGTGTGCCCATTCGTCAGAGGCACGTGTCATGTAGGTTAAGAGAATCAAAGTATATAATAAAACAGATATATAATATATATAATTATTATAATCATTTATGATTGAACATGTTATAAATAAGTAGAGATGGGAAATAATGTTAATTTCAAATGGTTCAGAGGGGAAATTTCACAAACATATGTTTCTTTATGAGTACAACATTTCATAATGCAATGTTCAGTATAACAGAGTTATGATAGTTGTATTAAATGTCAGATATACTAATCAAAGTCAAGAAGTCATCAGAAAAGTGATAATGAAATAGCTTATTTGAATTAAATCACCGATCGTGTCTACAATGTTATACGAAAACTTTTCTTGATGAAAGGTTTTGTGGTCTTCCCTTTTACACTTCATTCTTTTTCGTTTTATAACTCAATACCAATGTTCAACTTTCTTTCTTATGTGTTAATGACAGTCCTGATTCTTTGACTTTAAAAAAAAAATAACACTGTCAATGTACGCTCTAATACATTATTATATGTGTTTCTGGGCACGGACGACAAAGTGAATACAAGCTCCTGCTGTTAAGGCTCTGTTTTTAAATGATGGAGAACATATATATATGTGATTGAAAATGGATAAGTACATACACGTATTTTTGCGGATTTTCGAACTGTGAATACATTATATCACGGTCCTTAATATTAATAGCATTTGACAAACCTGCAATGTACGGTTATGTTCCATGCCGTGATATACACGTTAACAAGCCGTCACTTTTTGAAAAAAAAGAATTATCAACTTTGGATCTTAAATAGAGATTTTAATTAGAATTGAATAGATTTGATAATTAAGTTCTTGTTGTTGTAGGTAAAATAATAAAACTTTTTTGAAATTTAAAGTATGATGTACATTTTGAAGAGGTGGTCAGCCGAAAATGCGTATAATTAAAGATTTTTTGTACAAAACTAATAATAAAATACCTAATATTGTCTGAAACATCATTTTAAAAACATCATACATGTATGTCATTATTAGTATCCGCACGAACCTATATACACATATATGTGTTTCTAACGCAGTACCGATGTTACGTCGTTTCTGATTCGTGACGTCGTTTAAATTTACGACTATAAAATAACGTATAATGTAGTCGCAAAATTCAAGCGGCGTTTTAATTATCGCATTTAGACACA